>APFE031090977.1:81658-157995 GCA_000404065.3 Pinus taeda | reverse complement strand
ATCAATTTCAGAGTATCTCATAAGGTGGAAGAACTTACTAGCTGAATATTCCACATGGGAGGACAAGGATTTTATACAGAAGCATCAAGAACTACTCAAGCGTTGAGGACAACGCTTTTTGAAGGAGAAGGGGCATGTTAGGCCCCTATACTACTAGTGTAACCCTTATTGTTATTAGTACAACCCACTTATTATATTGATGTACCCACATAGTGCCCATATTGTTACTATTGTACCCCATATAAGCCCACTAATGTTACTATTGTGGCTTCATATTATTATTGTTAGGTCGGCGGGGTTATATTGTGACTCCTTAGACTCCTATATATAGAAAGGATGTTTTGTCATTTGAATCATCCAAGAATTGTTCATTTATGTAATGTAAAGGAGGTTGCCCCCTCGAAGAGGCCGAATTTTAAGGCGTTGATCTATCTTTTCTATCTTTTCTTGAGCTGGTTTCATAACAATATCTCTGAGAGTCTAAATTGAGAATCAATTTCCCTAACTTATGGAAATAGTATGTTATACACAAAGATTTATGACAATCAATTTTATTTTATCATACCTCTTAATGAATGGTCAGATTATTGTCTATATTTCATACAAATGAATTTTTTGATCTATTATAAAATCATTGGAATATTATTCTTGTTTGTTTTCTACAATAACATGTCTCAAAGTATTCAATGAATGTTATAAAGTATGTTATACCTTTTTCATTTTCTTCTACCACTTACTTCCCTCATTTGTAAGTTATGCTATTGATTAGAAATATGAAAGGTATTTTCTTATAGTCCATAAAATAGGAATTAAACTGAATGGGAACCTTTCTTTTAAAAAAAGCATTATTGATTCCTTGGCATAGTTTTCTAGCCAAATATTATCTCAAGGATACAACATCAAATTGGCATTGTTGCTAGGGAACGTAGAAATAAATATATTTTTCCCTAGGACAATGACTATATATTTTCCTTGATGGTGAACAATGAATTGGTTGGATAAAAAATTTCACCTTGTGAATTTCATGGTATGAACCTTGGCATCTCAAAGGAAGTTTACGAGGAGCAACCCTGATCTTGAAGAGATATTTGTCCTCTGTGATCCTAAGAGATTAATCATACAAGAAAATATTAGATGAAGACAAGAAGCCACTTCTTCGACTACTTCTCAGGACTATCTCTCCTTTCATGCTTATTCTAAAGAAAAAACTAAGTATCAATTACATAAATTAACTCCTATAGTGCTTTCTCCCTTTGAAAAATGTTTTCCTATGTAAAATTCTTTCTCATTGATCAACTTAAATCTCTTGAAGAAACAACCCCCACTTTTGTTGAACTAGAGTCACCTAAAGTAAAACCTAAAGATCCCTTTTCATTATTCTCTCATTTTATTCCTCTTCATGTGTCACAACAAGATAAGAAATTAAAATCATATATTAATCCTCTTGCTCCAGAGGTAGAGCAAGTTATACAAGCACACTATTCTCAATATATTTAATCACAAAAATAGTCTTCCACAAAATAAACAACAAAAAATTATTGGGGTAGCTGCTAGGTATGCCCCTTTGAGGTTACCTACTTAATTGCATGATTTTCCATAGGGATATCTAAAACATTTACCTAAGTATGATAGTGAAGGAGAATTCACTAAAGATGAGCACTTGGTTGCTTTCTTAAATTTTGTAGATAATATGAATACTGATCACGATTATGTATATATGAGGCTCTTTTTGAAATCTCTTGAAGGGGAGGTCAAAAAATGCTCAGGAAATTGTATGGTGATACCATCTTTCATGGAAGTCTCTCATAGATATATTTCTAAAAAGGTGGGGTGAGAAAAAGGATGATCTTTACCATCTCATATATTTTGGCTCTTTGAAGAAGAAAGTTGGAGAAACTATTATTGAATTTAACAAGAGGTTTAATAAGTTATATGAAAAAATTCCTCTTGGTACTAAGCCTTCTCCTACAACTGCAAAAGTTTCTTTCTCTCATTCTTTTGATCCATATTTTGTATTAATGCTAAGATAAAGGAATGCTAAGAGAAAGGAAATATAGAATTTGATTTTGAAAAACTAGTAATATAATCTAGATATATCACAATGAATTTGTTTTTTTGACTAATAAATTCCAAATCCACAGTTCTCTTAAAAGTTTCACCTGTAGTTTTTATACCTAAAGACATTTTTTCACACATAAAGGTTCCCCAATATGTAGTGAATGTCCTCTTACTCTAATCCTCTTTTTGAACAACTATCTAATTGTTGGCATTATGATGCATGATGATTGTTGGCATTATGATTCATTCTTTTTGCCACACTATTTTGTTGAGGAGTTCTAGCTACAGAAAATTGTCTTTTTATGCATGTTGTTCACATAAATCAAAGAATTCATCTGATATGTATTCTCCTTCTTGGTCAGATCCGAGACATTTATTTTTGGATCTAATTCATTTTCAACTAATGCTATGAAGACTTTAAATTTATTAAATTCTTCATCTTTGTGTTTCAATAAACCGATCTAGCACATTCTAGAAAAGTCATCAATGAATAAGATATAGTATTTTTCTCCATGAGGTGACTTTTTCCTTAGCGATCCACACAAATAAGTGTGTATAAGTTCAAGAGGCTTACTTGTTGATCCTTCTTTGGCATTGAATTGAACTCTAGTTTGCTTATTGAATTGATATGACTTGCATATGGTACTTTCTAGTAGGGTGATGTTGGGTAGATCACGAATAGCTTTGAGCCTACTTGGTTTTCTTATTTGAGAGAAGCTTAGATGCCCCAACCTTCTATGCCATAACTAGTTTTCCTCTGCCTCACCTAGGTAACATTGTTCTTGGCCACCTTTCAATATATACAGATTTCTCTGGGTTCTCGTTCCTTTTATTATGGTCTTTCTTGTGTCAAGTTCATGAACCACACACTCTTTTGATCAAAATACCACCTCATTTCCTTGGTCACACATTTGACTAACACTCAACAAGTTATGCTTTAATCCATCAACATACATAGCATTACCAACTTTAACCTTTTCTTTTAGAAAACATAACCTTTACACTTAATGACAACAGAGGATTCATTTCCAAAAGTGACATTCTTTTCTTTCTCTAAAGCATTGTATGAAGTAAGTTTATCTTTATCACCTATCATGTGTTTTGAGCATCCACTATCAATGTACCATTGATTTTCTTGTCCTTCTGCAAACAATGTTATGCCACAACTTTTAGACTATAACTCCTTCCTTTTCCATACCTTAGAATTTGTTGATATTTTCTCTTTTTGAGATGTTCTTTGTAATTTTCTCCTGCATTCAGATTCTTCATGTCCAAAGTTATTGCAAAATGAGCATTCAATTTCATTTTTAAGAGGTGAGAAGTTACTATAAGTGCTCTTCTTGACTCATGTCACATTCCTTTGTTTTCTTGCTTCTCTAGTCATGATGGTTTTGTATGCAACACATTGAGCAACCTTATGACCAAAATTATGACATGCGAACATTGTCCATTAAATAAGAAATTTATGTGATCATATAATATTTTGGTGTTGTTTACCTTTTAATTGATGCTTCTGTTGTTGTTCATTCTTGGATTAAAGTGAACATGATTTACCTGTGGAATTCCTTTATTATTTTGCTGAGGACTGTAGCTTTCTGATAGGTTTTTGCTGCATTTAGATAGCTTCTGGTGGTGGCTGAAGACTTTTCTGTTTGAGATGTTTCTCTAGTGTATCCAAGTCATCTCTTCATAAGAGGAGACCGTTGTACCTTGATAATTTCATCTACGGTTTCAGATCCTTTAACAAATATAAGGTTCAAAGTTTTTATTTTCTCAAGTTCCTTTCTTAGACTTACTACATCACATTTTAACTTCTCATTATGCTTTTCCTTTTCTATTAGTTGATGCTTCAATGTACCTATGTCTACTTTATTAACTTCCAAGAAAATTTTGAGTTGAGTAATTTCTTCAAAGAAATATTTTTCCTCTAAAGCATCCACAAATTTATCATTAGAGTCATTAGTATTTTTCTCAAAATCCATGAGAAATTTAAGATCTTGATCAGATTCTCCTTCTTCACTATTTGACAAGTCACCACTATCTTCATGAGTATAATAACTTCTTCTATTGTCAAACTGTCTCCTATTAACTTTTGCAGTATTTTTCCCTTTGTCATGGTTGTCTTTATGAGGACATTTAGCAGCATAATGACCAACTCTACCACAAGAAAAACATTTAAAAGGAAGCTTACCTCTAAACCTTCCGGTGCCCAATTGAAGTTTCTTTACAAAGTTCACCTCATATTCTTCTGATATATAACCTGATTCCTTGTGTTCTTCCATTTCTTTTCCTTTTGCAAATGCTTTAAATGTGGCTTCTTTGACTTCTGAGGGACCTCCTTTCCTCATTTCAAATGCAGTCAGGACCCCGTGAAGTTGAACAACAGTAAGAGTTTTCATATCTTGCTTCTCTTCAATGGCAAACACTTTTTACTCAAATTTAGGAGTTGGAGATATTAATATTTTCTCTAATAAAGTGGTGTCCTTTATTTCTTCACCCAAATTTTTCATGCAATTTACAATCTCATCTATATGTAGAAAGAAACTAGCAATACTTTCATTATTATGCATGCTGGGAGTTTCATATTGAATTCTGAGAGTTTGGAGTTTAACACTTTTTACCTTAGTATCTCCTTCATAGATTTGAATGATTTTGCCCCATATTTCTTTTGTTGTGTTTAACTGCATAACTTTGAAAAATTCAGATTATGTTAGACTTCCCAATAATGCATTGACAATGTTGGCATTGCTTTCATACGTCTTCTTTTCTGCTGCATCTGTGGGAATTGTTGTTGGATATTGGTAACCTCCTTCCACAATTTCCCAAACATCTTCTCCATTGGACTGAAGATAGGATTTGGTTCTTGTCTTCCAATATATTAAATTATTTCTGTTGAAGGGTGGTGGTCTGATAGACGTCATTCTGTCTTGATTTCTCATCTTGGGAGATCTTCCTTCAAGCGATCAAGCTTATTTTGAAGGACCTGCTCTAATACCAATTGTTGGAAAAAATACTAAGAGGGGGGTGAATCAGTATGTTAAAAACTCACAATAATAATTTTCTTTTTTGAAATATGTACACGACTTTACTAAACCCAACTCGCATATGTACGTGACAATTGTAAAAGAAACTAGTGTATGCTTAGTAAACTTGTAAATAGTTAATTCTTTATTTGTTAAAATTAAACCAAAATGTAGGAGATTTATCAGGAATTTGATAATTAGTAAGCAGGTGCAATAAGAAAAGAATAAAGTATCACACATAAGCAACACACATGAAAACCGGGGTTTAAGGTGGAAACCCAATGTGGGAGAAAATCACCAATGTTGTCATCTCAGTCTTCAAACTTATTAATATAAAAAACTTCTTACATTCTTGTACTAGTGCAGACTCATGTCAGTACGCAGTAACCCACCTGTTGAAGGCTACAACCTTCACTCATTCTCCAACTCCTACCGAAAGGGAACTCCAACCCTCTGATCTAATTACTAGCTACTACTGGAAAGAATCTTTGACTTTCTCACTGAAGGTTCCAACCCTCAACAACATCCGTGGACCACATTTCATAAATTTTCACACTGGATCCACTTACTTTAATACATCACAACTTGTAGGTCAACTAGAGAAAACACCAACTTAATTCAAACAGAACAGTGAGATCACTGTGACCAAAAAATAGAACTGAACTCAGAATATTGTATCAACACACAGAATCGACTGAAACCTTGATCATTCATATGCCAACATGTATACGCTACTTCACTTAAGGAAAACCGCGTCTATACGCACTTTTCTGTAGAGAAATGATCCGAGTTGACTCAACTCTCAAATTTAACCAAGATCTTTTGGTTTCATGATGTGATTAGAATTGCAATTAAATTAGCATAAAGGAACATAAATGCATGCTATCAAGAAGAAGGAAAATGAAAATAATCAACAACATAAAACTCAAGACATTGATAATGGAGTTCGTCTAGGAGGGACTACATCTCCAGGCCCGATGTCAAGATGGTGTAGGCTGTTGCATTAAGTGTTGGAAAGAGTGATGATGTACATGCATGTGTTTTCTCTATCATACAAGTAATATGCCCTCACGCAGAGTGGCTCCAAGAGATGTTCCACTGCAGGAACTCTTCAAAAAAGGACTCCTATTAGTATGACATAATTTCACATATGACAATAATGAGCACCCCACCAATCATGGCATCAAAGGGATCTTAATTCAGACATAGATGAGTACAACATGAGTATCCCATTAACATGACGACAAAGCGATCTCAATAACAACATGACAAGAAGTACACCTCACAAATGATTCCGCATCACATCAAGCAGGAATCATGAAACAAGTAAGAAAACAAGATCCCACATCAAACATCAAACATCGATCTATGCAGCACAATGCATCTCATAGAAAAAATAAGTACATGAACACACTGCATATACCTCACATCCTGGGGCCATTTGAAGAAAAGGATGTCAAACTGCTGAAGCTGGCTGTACCATCAATCTCGCAGCGTCGAATCTCATGGGAATCACTGCTCGCACATTGAACGCTAACACTTGCACTCCACTTTGAAAAGTGGCCGAAAAATGAAATGATCAAATGGAAAATCTAAATGCAACATCAGATCTGTGGCATTGAATAGGGTAAAGTCGACTATCAAATTTCTGAATTTTGAGAAACTGGAAATTTGGGGCTACAAGAAACTTTTAGATTCCCCCTAGATTCCTCAAAGATTCCATCCTTTGGGTCATATGAAGATCTTCTGCTCAGATCAAAATTCTGACTGCGCCATCAGGTTTGTGTCGCTAAGAGGTGTAAGATCGACATAAAACTTGTCCAATTTGGACACTGGAAAAATTTCGTCCTCTTGAAAATTTGGCTCAATCATGGTCTCGCCTATGTTTTTCCAGGTCATGGTTCCACCTGCAAAATAATAAAACATTATGTGTCTCGATTTCCATGTTAGCCCCTCCACACATTCCCTCCATTCCGTTCAAGTCCAACCTCCCTACAAATGAGAAAGAATGGATTTTTAAATATCCTTCCCAAGCGGACATATCAACGAAAACGTTATTGGCATAGTGGCAAAAATAAAAAATTGGTTGAGGAGAGGTCAGAGGGTCAAATCCCACCCCTCCTATTTTTTAACACACATAGATTTCAATTTTGGGTGGGCGGCCCTTGAAATACGACAACCGTAATAATGCTATGTGTTGGAACCATTTTACATGGGCACGTTTTTTTCATTTTGGTATGTCGTTTAAGTGGTGGCATTAAATGGTTTGTTTTGGGCATGGTGCCACATGGGGCCGCCCACATGGGTTGGATCCACCAGAGGTGGCCCACCCACCCCATACATTAATTTTTTTTATGTGATTGAATGGGGGTCGGTAGGGGTCATGGCCTGTCGGCCATTTTTACATAAAATTTTGTTATGAATACTTGGTTTAGGGATGGCGAGGGTGGTGGCCTGCCACCTCATCTATATCTATATCTATATCTTATACTATAATTAAATCTATATCTATATCTATATATATATAATATATAAAATAAAGGTTAATTTCGATTTTGTCTAATATAAGGGATATTAGACCAACTAAGTATCCAACAAATTTGCCCATTTTCGAGAGCTAGGTTTCATGCCCTGGGGTCGGTCAAATTGTAGGACACTTAAACCTAGCCCACAACCCAACTTTGACCAAAAATTTGACTGCCTCATTCTCCCTCATATGAGCTCGGATTGACGAACCATTCACATCGTTGTGATCATAACGACAAGATCTATGCTCTAGTCCTAGTTCGAAAGAATTTTGATCACCTTGATTTTTGAGCTTCCCTAAGCCCTCTTTGTCTTGTGTGTGTCCCTCAAGCCACCTAGATCAATCCTCCCCACAGAGGAGCTTTTGGTCGTCCAAAAACATGAAAAATAGTCTGCAGCTTCTTTGTACCTTGTCTGCATCACAAGCGCCTGAAAAGGTCTCGCTTCCATCTCCTTCACCTTTGTTCTTCAGAGCCTTAAATGATGAGCCAACACCTACAACCTCTGCAAACCTATAGTACAATTCTACAAATTACACGCTTGGTTTACATGACCAACTAATGTCCCAAGCATCCCATACTTGCCACGAGTTTATAACACATACTCGATGGTCAAGTTTACATCAAAATGGAAACAATACCCCAGCTATGAAAACAAGGCCAACATATCATTGTTGCTTCAACAAGTGATGGAAAACACATCATCATTGCAACACATGATTTACAAAAATAAGGCCAAACACTATTGTTGTTTAACAAGTGATGGAGACATGACATCACTTTCATAGTTTAAAATGTAACACAAAATAAGACCATACATCATTGTTTCTTAACAAGTGATGGAAAACACATCATCACTTTTACATTTTAAAATGCAACAAATGATTTACAAAAGCACGACCATGACAAGCTAACATATCTAGAAACCATTTTTCACTTATCAATGTGAATGTGTCGCCTCCTTGTGGCACATTCGCTGGTTGGACAACCATTTATTCTAGCTCATACACTAACGCTTTGTCTTTAAGGCGTTGCTCTGGATGGAGCCTCCAACAAGTGGCTCTTTGATGGCCACCTTTGTTGCAATGACTGCAATACATCTTCTTCCTCCATATCTCCTTAATATGTTTCTTTACCTATTGTTGAGAGGGTCTTTCATGCCTCCTCCTTTTGTCTATTGCTATTCTTTTCCAACACTTAGAAAATGTATGGTTATGTAATCCACAAAAGGTATACGTTTTTTGATTCTATGAGTTACATTCATCTTAGCAACATGATTATAATTGAAATGAACTTCCGAATATCAAGGCTGATTATACCTCTCCTTGTCATCTTTAGTGTAAGTATGGTGATGAGAGCTTGCTTAGCTCTTTCCCTGCAATGGGAATTGTCATGGGCTGATGGGGATGTGTTCCCATTATTCTCTTTCCTTGACAATTTCGACGATATCCCGGAAGAATCTAACACCTTCAAGCATTCTCCTTCGGTGTATCCCAAGCCTGCAAATTGAGGTCTCTTCACAACATCCAATGGTTGAGTTCTATCTTGGTTATTAACACCAAGTTCTTTTTCCTCCTTGTACCTCATCCTGGTAAGGCGCCTCATATTTGTCCCTGTAATTGGTATCTCCACATCTCCAATAGAAATCATACTATGTGAAGACAAAACTAAAAGGAAATCAACATATTTTACCTCCACTATCGAGTTGGAAAGAATTGACGAGGGCTTCTCATCATCTGTTGTTGGTGGCTCATTGTCTGTCTTGGCAAATTCCCCAACTTCTTTCCTTGCATACCCAAGTCCTACCTGACAGGGTAATTCTTCTAATTTGATGGGGTTGACAATGCCTTGGCCACGAATGCCCAAGCCTTTTCCTACATAATCCATTTTCTTCAACAGTTTGGAGCCAATTCTTGTGGTATGATTTTCAAAAACAACGAAATCATCATTATGACACATACAAGAATTTAGAGAATTACTTTTTACTTCACATGATTCACGCTGCAGCTTTTCCAAGGCCTCGTCCTTAGCATGCAACTGTTGCAGCAAACTCTCTTTTTCCTCTTTCTCTTCATGTAGAAGCATCTTCAATTTAATGTTCTCCATTTGAAGATTTTGTTTGTTGTGCTTCAGTTCTTCCAGGGCCTCTTCCGTGGCTCGCAATTGAAGTTGCAATCACTCCTTTTCCTCTGTCTCTTTTTGTAGAGTTTCATACATTATTTCCACCTTTTGGGAAATTTTTAGCATGGTTCTGTACATCGCTTTTTCATCCTCTACCGCTACATGTTCCATTGTTCACGCTTGCAATTCACATCCACCCAAAGACCGCTCTAATACCAAACTTGATATGAGTTGACTCAACTCCTGGATTTAACCAAGATCATTTGCTTTCGTGATGTGATTAGAATTGCAATTAAAATAGCATAAAAGAACATAAATGCATGTTGTAAAGAAGAAGGAAAATGAAAATAATCAGCAACATAAAACTCAAGACATTGATAACAGAGTTCGTCTAGGAGGGACTACGTCTCTGGGCCTGGTGTCAAGATGGCATAGGCCATTGCATTATGTGCTGGAAAGAGTGATGATGTACATGCATGTGTTTTCTCTATCATAAAAGGAATATGCCCTCATGCAGGAGTGTCTCGAAGAGATGTCCCACTGCAGGAACTCTCATTCAAAAAAGGACTCCTATCAGTATGACATAATTTCACATATGACAATAATGAGCATCCTACCAATCATGGCATCAAAGGGATCTCAATTCAGACATACATGAATACAACATGAGTATCCTATCAACATGATGACAAAGGGATCTCAACAACAACATGACAAGAAGTACATCTCATAGATTATTTCGTGTCACATCAAGCAAGAATCATGAAACAAGTAAGAAAACAAGATCCCACATCAAACATCAAACATGGATCTATGCAACACAATGCATCTCATTGAAAAAAGAAGTACATGAACACACTGCATATGCCTCACATCTTGGGGCCATCTGAAGAAAAGGGTGTCAAATTGTTGAAGCTAGTTGTACCATTAATCTCACAACATTAGATCTCATGGGAATGACTACTCGCACATTGAATGTTGACACCTGCACTGTACTTTGAAAAGTGGCCTAACAATAAAATGATCAAATGCAAAATTTGAAGGCACCATTAGGTTTGTGGCATCGAATAGGGTAAAATCGACTGTCAAATTTTTGAATTCTGAGAAAGTGGAAATCAAGGCTATAGGAATCTTTTCGATTCCCCCTAGATTCCTCAAAGATTTCCTCCTTCGGGTCATCTGAAGATCTTCTTATCAGATCAAAATTCTAACTGCACCATCAGGTTCATGTCGCTTAGAGGTGTAAGATCGACATAAAATTTGTCCAATTTGGACACTGGCAAAATTTTGCCCTCCTGAAAATTTGGCTCAATCATGGCTCCGCCTGTGTTTTTCCAGGATCATGGTTCCACCTACAAAATAATAAAACATTATGTGTCTCGGTTTCCACGCCAACCCCTACACACGCTCCCTCCATTCTGTTCAAGTCCGACCTCCCTGCAAATGAGAAAGAATGGCCTTTTAAATATCCTTCCCAAAGGACATATCAACGAAAAATTTGTTGGCATAGTGGCAAAAAAACAAAATTGGTTGAGGAGAGGTCGAGGGATCAAATCCTGCCCCTCCTATTTTTTAACACACATAGCTCCAATTTTGGGTGGCGACCCTTGAAATGCAGCAACCGTAATAATGTTATGTGTTGGAACCGTTTTACATGGGCGTGTTTTTTTATTTGGGTATGTCGTTTAAGTGGTGGCAATAAATGGTTTGTTTTGGGCATGGTGCCACATGGGGCCACCCACATGGGCCAAGTAGGTTTAATGCATGCCAGATTCATAGTATGTTGCATATAACATGGTGGTTGGGCAGTTGGGGTGTGGGCCGAGTCCATTGAAGGTGGCCTGCCTACCCCATACATTAATAGTTTTATGTGTTTGGATGGGGGTCAGCAGGGGTCATGGCCCGAAGGCCATTTTTACATAAAATTTTGTTATGAATACTTGGTTTGGGGGTGCCGGGGCTGGTGGCCCATCACCTCACACACACACACACACACACACACACACACACACAATAATAGGTTAATTTCAATTTTGTCTAATATAAGGGATATTAGACAAATTAAGTATCCAAAAAATTCACCTGTTTTCGGGAGCTAGGTTTCATGCCCCAGGGTCAGTCAAATTGTAGGACACTTAAACTTGGCCCATAACCCAACTTTGACCAAAACTTTGACTGGCTTGTTCTCCCACATACGAGCTTAGATTGACGAACCATTCACATCATTGTGATCAGGATGACAAGATATACACTCTAGTCCTAGTTTGAAAACATTCTAATCACTTTGATTTTTGAGATTCCCTAAGCCCTCTTTGTCCTGTGTGTGTCCCTTGAACCACCTGGATCAATCCTCCCCATTGAGGATATTTTGGTCCTCCAAAAGCATTAAAAATAATCTACAACTTCTCTGTACCTTCTCTGCATCACAAGCGTCTTGAAAAGGTCTTGCCTCCATCTCCTTCACCTTTGTTCTTCGGAGCCTTAAGCGATGAGCCGACACCTGTGATGAGCCCCAGGAATGGGTAATTATATGGGCTCATTTTGCCTCCTAACTCAGCTTAATACACCATTCTCATTAGTTTATTGCATGTTTTTTATTATATTTATGCTAATAGAGAGAATTGGGTTAGTCATTATGCCATGAAGTGTAATTTTATACAGATTTTTGGTCAATTTTGGGACAAATTCAAAGTATTAATGAGCATTTGGCAGCCAATATTTGAGGAAAAGAAGGGAGAGGATTTGTCGCAGGGTGTCCCCCTCATTTATGACCCCTACCTCGAATCATCCTTCAGGAAACTCAGAGCACAACAACCACATTGATGCATCAAAGGGGCAACCGAGCAAGTGAAGAAGAAATGCTATCTATCTCTAGTCTTGGGAGCCAAGCCTCCTTGATTTTAGGAGAGCTGTTAGAGGCTCTATTTGTATAAATAGGAGGGATTAGGTGCTCAGTAGTTTAGTTGGTTTTAATCAGATTTTAGCACTTTTGTTGCAGCTCTTGCTTAGCTCATTCTCGAGCTTATTTTTGTGAACAGTTTATGTAATGTGACTTTTATTTTGATAATGGAGATGACATATTTTCTGAGCCAGCACTAATTTCTTTTATAGGGCTGAAGCTCTTGGGTTAGAGCCCAACCCATGCTTCCCAGCACCTCTTGCTTTGTACCTATATGTTTTTGCTTCAGTTCATGAATTAAATTTCTGTTAGATAGATTCATTTTTCCTTGGTAGAATAGGTTGCTTTTGTTGGTTTACATAGTTGTTTCCATTTCAGTCATTGAAGTAGGCTAAATAGTGGTAGATAAAGGTACAAAAAGGCCATCAACAGGCCCTAACCTCCTTTCCTCCTTCGGGGACGATGAATTGAGGTTGAGGCCTACTTGCTGTCATAAAAACACAGTTTCATTTTTCCCATTCAATCTCTAGTGTTACTGTTTGATTTAGAGGTTAATGTTTTGCTTCAGATCCATTTTTCTATACTCATTTATGTTTCTAGAATATATCTCTTTACATTCTTTCCTTTCCATATAGCACTGTTCAGCATTTTATGTTCCTAGGTTAGAATTTAGGTTTAACATGAGATAATTATGTTTTTGGTATGACTAGCTCTTTCCTTGCACAGTTTTGGTATTCAAATGTACAGCTCTCTTACAACACCCCTCTACTCATAATACATCAATAAAGCAGCTATCATCATCTCTTTTCTCACATGTTTCACAAGTCATTCACTTCCCTTCATGAATATGCCCTAATTTCTGCATTTCTATCATAAGTTTTCTTCTTGTCTCTTGAACAAATCCAACCATCATTTTCTTTCCTAATCATCCTTGATAAGATTTATACATCTTAATACCTCCCTCTAATCTTCAGCTACCATTTCCCACCATTCTTCCACCTTTAAAACCTCTAAAAACTGCTCTCGGCATCATCCTGTAGATCTTCCTATAGATTCTCCTATAGATCCCCTGCAGCCTCCTATAGAATTTCTTGAAATTGACTTTTTGAAGTTCGATTGCAAAGAAAGTCTCCAAAAGGTTACTAGAGACTTCTTAGGACTCCCCACACCTTTCTACACTGTTGAAAACCCCAAGGCCACCTTCCTTCGCCACCGAATCTCTGTCACAACCACAAACAGATAAATTACAAGCATAACAATTTCACATAAAAACACTCAGAAACCCAAAAAGATGTTTTTTCTCATTTCCTTCTAGAAGTAGCTTGAATAGATGTAACTTACCTTCTCAGTATTCAATGGCACCCATTTCGTTAGTTTTCATCTCTTTTTCTGCAAGAGTAGGGTTAGTTGGAAGAATTAGGGTTTGCTTGGGTTTGTGTTACACTCCAATCTTCTTTCTCTTTCTGCAAGTAGAATAGCCTCTTTAGAGTTAGATTTCTTTCATCACAGTTAAAAGCTTCTTCTGAGAATTCATAGAAGTTGGCTTAAGCTCCTAGTGATCTTGCGCCAGCTAACCAAGTGACAACCTGTAGTAAGAGCTAATACTTGTGCATACAACACCGTCGCTTCCAAGTTTGTTATGAACTACCGGGTTGATAAAAGTAAAGTAGGAAGCCCCAGGAGTTGTAGCATTTTTGCCGCAATACTGGTGCTTACCACTTTTTGGCATCGTTGCTGGGGAAGCGTTAAAGTATTTTGTGATTACTTCTTTTCTTCTATTTTCTACTACAACATTCTGCCAAGTAGTTCATTTCAGAAAAAGTAGAGTATTTGTTTCTTTCAAATTCTACATTTCCTTGCTTTCATTTCAATTTTTCACTTTCCATTTCAGCAAAAGTAGATTAGTTCCTTCAATTCTACAATTTCCATTTCAGCAAAAGTAGATTAGCCCTTTCAATTCTGCAATTTCCATTTCAACAAAAGTAGATTAGTTCTTTCAATTTTGCAATTTTCATTCCAAATTAATCATTTCCCTGCTTTCATTTCAACTCTGCAATTTCCTTTCAGCAAGTTCATTTTAGTAGTTGCAATCTGTTTGTTCAATCAATTTCAGTTTTGTAGGTACAAGCAGTGAAAAAATAAAAATCATCCAAACAAGAGATTCCCTTTCATGCCTCGTAGGAATAGAGATAATTCAGAGAAATTCCTACATAACACCCCCACCACATCACAAAGCACCCTTCTCTCTTCTTCGGTGGCAGTGATCTAGAAGATCCTTTAGGAGAACAACCTAAAATATTTGAAGAACCTATAGGAGAAGAAGAAGAAGAAACCATCCCTCCTGAGACAATGGGTGAAAACAAAAATTCTAAGGGGAATGGAGAAAGAGTAGAGGGTACCTCTCCCATCTGAGAGACCAATGGGGACACTAAAATGAAGAACATAAGCCCTTCAGCCCTATCTCACTTCCATGGATTAACTATAGAAGATCTTGACACCTTCCTATTTGAGTTTGTTGTTATCTGTCGAACCTATAACTATGCAGAAGACGAGCAGAAGTTGAAGCCGTTTCCTTCTACCCTCAAGGATGCAACATTGCACTAGTTCATGGGGTTACCTGGCAATAGCATCACAACTTGGGCTCAGATGCAGCAAGCCTTTAATAACAAATATCGGGACTACTGTAGGTCAAAAGACACCAAGGAAGAAATATTCTGAATGACCATGGGAAGTGATGAATCCTTGGAAGATTATGAAGAGAGATTCCAGCTCAGTTATAAAAGGGCCAGGTGCACACTTGACCCTGAATATCTGAAGTTGGTCCTACTCAGGGGAATTCCAGAAGACCTTCTAGACACCCTCCATTTACTGGCTAGGGGAGACATCTACTAGTTACATTATGAAGACATAAAGACTGTCTTTAGAAACCATTCTATGGCAGCCAGAAAGAGAGGTAGGGGGAGTCAACCCATGGCCAGTACCTCCTCCTCCAGTTCATCCCTCAAAGGTGAATTTGGAAACATGCTGGAAGATTTCAAGAGTGAGATGCTGCAGACTCTTGCCATGCAAACGGATACCTTGCATATCAAAAGGAAACAAGAGGAAGCAGAGAGGGCTTTGACCATTTTTTGTCTTAGGTGCACCAGAAGGCATCTTAGGAACGAATGCCCATTGAACTCTATAGAGGTGTGTTCAGTCTGTGAAGAAGATCATCCTACAAATAAGTGCCCTTCCTTGCACGAACTTAAAATTGTATACCAAGGGGCCGAAGGAGCCACTGAACCACTCTACTTCATAAACCAAAGGAGGCCACATGGACCTAGACCTTACCAATAGGGAATGCAAGGGACATCCCAGGCAAACTACAACCCCAATCAAGCCACTTCCATGCCTTCTTAGGCCCCCCTGCTCATCCTTCCTGGTCCACACCTCCTCCTTGGTCATATCCATCTCAATATCATGCTCAACTAGCTGCTCATTCATTTCAATCCTATGCTCAGCCACAACCTTAGTGGAATGCACCTCATCAGGGGTGGAGGCCTCAGTACAACTCTCCTCTCGCTCTTTTGCCTCCACCACCTGCTCAACCGCAACCATTACCTCTTGCTCCACCAAGGCAACCCCAAATTCCTGCTCAACTGAACCTGAACCCAAATAACAGACATGCTCAACAAGCATATAGTGGGGAACCATCATGCTCAACCTATGTTGTGGAGATTCAGGAGATTAACCTACGATCTGAGAAGGTTCTCCCAGATATCCAGCCTCCCCCTAAGGAGGATGAGGAAGATAAAGAGGAAAGTGAACTAAAAGCATTCCACCCTTTCCTGAGAGATTATCCAAAACAACACATCCTCACCAGAATAAACTGAACTTTTGGGAGAATTGAAACAATTATGTGTAAAGATACCACTTCTCCAAGCCATAAAGGATGTTCCTATATACAAAAAGATGATCAAAGAGAAGTGCTTCAGACATCCAAGCAAGCGCAAGAGAGATGCCCCAACCATCAATGTCATAGGACAACTGTCTGACCTGATGTTGGGGCAAGTAATCTGTCCAAAGTATCTAGACCCTGGAAGCCCAGTAGTCGATGTCCACATCAATGGCACCATGATCCCCCATACCTTGATTGATCTGGGGGCTGCCATTAATGTGATGACCAAGGAAACTATGCTCAAGCTCAACCTCTAGGGCTCCCTGAGAAAGACCACAACAGTACTGCAGTTAGCAGACCGCTCCACCTTGACCCCTGAAGCGATTGTGGAAGATGTAATGGTCTCCATCGATTCTTGGGAGTACCCTGTTGATTTCCTAGTTCTCCAGCCAAAGGCAAAGCTCACTGGGTATCCTCTCATCCTGGGAAGACCCCGGTTGGCTACTGCAGATGCTTACATCAGTTGTAGAGTTGGGAACATGACAATCAAGAATTGGAATATGTCCAAGCAGCTAGTCTTATACCCTCCTGCCCAACCTTTGTTAGAACATGATCTTCCTCTCTGGTTGGAGGAGGAAGATGAGGATGAAGTCTATTATGCACCACTGTGTGTAGTAGAAACTGCTATGGGGGGAACCACAAACTGAGGATGATATCATTGAAAACTTGATTTAGAATCCACCCCCCAGCATGTTGCCATTAGAATAGCTAGTGAAAGAAACCCAAGACAATCCTTTAGTTGATTTTTGTGTTACCAACCCAACCTCTCTCTGAGTTAAGAATATAGAGTTTGGCCCAGAAGGAACCTTGAAAATCAACTCATCCCTATCCACCTCTCAGGATAAGGAACTGTGTAGCTTATTGAGAAAAAATTTGGATACCTTCACTTGGAGCTATAAGGAGATGAGGGAGTGCACCCTTCAGTCAGTACTCATCACATTTACATTAAGGAAGATTGCAAAACAGTCAGGCAACCTCAAAGGAGGATGAATCTAGCCCTTAAAGACATTGTCAAGGAAGAATTGCAAAAGTTACTGGATGTAGGATTCATCTACCTCATCTCTGACAGTGAATGGGTCTCTCCTTTGGTGCTAGTTGCAAAGAAAAATGGTAAGTGGAGAATCTATGTCGATTATCAGGAACTGAACAAGGCCACCAAGAAGGACTATTTTCATTTGCCTTTCATAGATCAAGTGTTAGATGGTCTGGCGGGGAAAAAGTTTTTCTCCTTCCTAGAGGGGTTTAGCCAGTACAATTAGATCCAAATCAGCCCAGAAGACCAAGATAAGACCACTTTCACTTGTCCTTAGGGTACCTTTGCATATCAGGTCCTTCCTTATGGTTTGTACAATGCTCCCGCCACTTTCTAGAGAGCAGTATTGAGTATATTCTCTGAACTAGTTCATGATGCAGTGGAAATATATATGTATGATTTTACTCCTTATGGTTCTAACTTTCAGGAAGCTTTATCTAACTTGGGAAAAGTCTTGGACAAGTGTATTGAAATGAACCTGTCCCTCAGTCCAGAAAAATGTGAATTCTTGATGACTGAAGGGACCGTGCTAGGTCATGCAATCTCTTAGCAAGGACTACAGGTGGACCCCAACAAAATTGCCATCATCCAAAGGGTCTCACCTCCTCAAAAGGTGAGAGATGTCCGAAGTTTCCTAGGCTTAGCGGGATATTATAGAAGATTCATTAAAGATTTCAGTAAGCTAGCCTCTCCATTGTTTGGAATTTTGGGGAAAGATGTCGAGTTCATATGGACTGACAACTGTCAAAAAGCCCTAGATACCTTGAAAAGTAAACTTGTGATTGCCCCAATTTTGAGAGGTCCAAACTGGGCCTTACCTTCCCACATTCACACAGATGCCTCGAACAAAGTGATAGGAGCAACCTTAGGGCAAGTTGATGAGAAGCTACCTTATGCCATATACTTTATAAGTAAAAACTTGTCAAAGGCAGAGTTAAACTACATTATAACTGAGAAGGAACTCCTAGTTGTAGTCCACTCCTTAAATAAATTTAGACATTACATCACAAGCTATCAGACCTTCGTACACACTGATCATGCTGCAATTAGGTATTTAATGAACAAACCAGATGTAAATGCTCACATCATTAGGTGGTTGCTTTTATTGCATCAATTTGATTTAACCATGTTGATAAGCCAGGTAAGGAAAATGTTGTTGCTGACTTCTTGTCTAGAGTAAATCTGCCTGCAAGTGAGGAAGGAATGGTGGATGATCAAAAGCCAGATGAACACCTATTTGTTATCTCAGTACTCTCTCCATGGTTTGCTGATATAGCAAATTACTTGGTTTCAGCACAATTCCCACCACACCTGTCCTCAAAGGAGAAGAGAAAGGTCGTGAGGAAAAGTGCCCCTTTCACTTAGGTTGGGGGCAATCTCTTCAAACTTGGCCCAGATCAGATTTTAAGATGATGTGTCAGGAGGAAGAAGTTTTTGACATTCTCCTAACCTGTCATGATGGGTCTTGTGGAGGCCATTTTGCAGCAAAGAGGACTACCTTCAAAATTCTGCAGGCGGGATACTATTGGCCCACTCTTCATCAAGATGTGAGGAGATATATCAACCAACGTGATCAATGCCAAAGGATGGGGAAACCTACTCCAAAGGATGAGATGCCCCTGCAACCTCAAGTAACTTTTGAACCATTTGAGAAGTGGGGCATGGACTTTGTGGGTCCTATCAACCCTCCTTCAAACTAGAAACAACACATCATTGTGTGCACCGATTATCTGACAAAATGGGTAGAGACAAAGGCAATCAAGGCAACAACAGAGGAAAAATTAGTTGAGTTTTTAAGAGAGAACATATTCTATAAGTTCGGGTATCCAAGAGAACTAGTTACAGATCAAGGCAATTAGTTCACCTCCAATCTAATTGAAGACCTACTCATCCATCATAAAATCAAGCATAGGACTTCCACCCTTACCATCCACAAACCAATGGATAGGTGGAAGTCACCAACAGAGCTTTGGAGGGAATTTTGACTAAGGTAGTGAGCAGCAGCAGAAAAGATTGGGCAGATCAATTGGTTGAGGCCACCTAGGCCTACAACACCACATGGAAGACCACCACTAGATTCACACCCTATGAACTGGTCTATGGGAATAAGGCTCTGTTGTCAATAGAATTTGAATACAATACACTAAATATGGCAGCTCCGCTGGACCTAGATCTCATCCATGCACAAAGGGAAAGGTTACTCTAGCTTAATGGATTGGATGAATAGAGATTGCAGGCCCTTCTCCACACATAAGTAATCCAGCTTCAGAGGAATATATGGCATGATAGAAACATCAAGGAGAAGCAATTCCAAGGAGATTGGGCGCTGCTATATGACTCAAGGTATAAATATTTCAAGGGCAAACTAAGGACAAGATGGTTGTGACCATACACAGTAGAAAATTGCAATGACAATGGTTCAGTTTTGATCAGGACCATCAATGAAGAAGCCATCCCCATGCTTGTCAATGGGAATAGGTTGAAAATATACAAAAAGCCCCTCTCCAAGCAAGAATTTATTGAAGATCTGAGTAAAACAGTGTTGGTAGTGGAGCTAGTCTTTGCCTCCACTCCACCCACTCAATAAATAATAATAATAATAATAATAATGAGGACTCCAGTGAAAACCTCTATGAGGCACTTGAGTCCCATAATTAGGCTGAAAACCTCTTTTGAGGTGGCCCAGTGATGATAAAAAAAAAAAAAAAACAACCCCGAAGAGAATAAAGATCCCTGGGTGAAAACCGCCCTTGGAGGTGCCCAGGGCAGGTAGGTAGGGTGAAAACCTCCTTGAGGCGCCCTAATTTTCTTTTAAAAAAAAAAAAAAAAAAAGAGAGAGAGAAAAAGAGAAAAAGAGAAAATTGACTATTTGAGTGCATTGCAGGTCACATATGGACCCTAGGAAGCAAGGGGACATGCCACCAAGCCTATTCCATATCCTCTAGACTCTTCACCATCATCTCTGATTCTTTTTTCCATCTCTTAGTGTTATTTTCTGAAGACTGTGCATCCTACAGGAAGTCCTGTCTATTCTACAAGAGGCTCCTATAGAAAACATAGAGAGCTCGAAATAAAGCTAAAAATGAGATTGAAGAGCTAGGAATTTCCACAAAAAGCTTGTAGACTATCCTGCAACCATCCTCCATCCTAACCCTCCATTCTGCACCTGCACCACCTCATTTCCAATTATTTCTTTTCTTCCTGCAAATAAAACACAGAAACCTGTTTTTCAAAAAATCGAGGAAATAAAAAAAAACAGTATCCCTACAACTCACCTACAGCCTACCAGATGCCTCTCCATTACCATCAGATCCGTCAAGAAGCCTCCTATCAGCCCCTACATAATCCTCAGCTAAAATTTTTAGAGGGAGAAGCAGCTACAGGAGTTCCGGTAGAACTCCTGTAGCAGCTAATCCCCTTAAAAATCAAGCTCCAACAACAGAATAGGTGCAACCACAGGTATGAAAAAGATGTCTGAAGCAAGATCCAGCAAAGAAGCACTTGTACAAAGTAGTTGAGCCACATATCAAGAAGCCATTAGCATATGGCAGCAGGAATACAGATATGCAACACTAGATTCTGAGCATGTAGTAGCAGCAAATTTTCGCAGCACTGTAGCACAAACATTTCGACTTCCAGGTAAGTGTCTAAACCCATTCCTCTATTGCATCTGTGTAATTCGAAACTGCATAGCGAATGAAATGATTGGGATTAAACCAAAAAGGTGGCTAATTAACTAGCCACCCTCATTTAGTTCGATCATGCTCATCCAGAGATCACACTACACGTGTGTCTAGTCAACTCATGGAAAAATTTAAAAGTCAGGTAGTGGTGGTTGTTTTGAACTCAAGCGCCAATGATGGCAAGTGATTGTGAGTAGAAAGCATAAAGTCTCATGATGACACTGCAGTGGGGACCAACGGTCCAAATAATGGTAACGTACCCTTTCCACCACCTCACCTCGTCACTGGAAACCTCTCCCGTAAGCATAAGTATGCCCTCTCGAGCTTGTTCACGACCTTTGTTTCCATTTTTGTCGTCATGCCCTTAACTACAGTGAGCTCTCTACCACCTCCAAAGCCTCAAAACCATTGCTCTTTGTCATTTTCAGAACTCCTTCGCTTATCGGGTTCTACAGGAACATTATCAGGTTCTATAGGAGCAATAACAGGTCATACATGAGCCCTTTCTATAGGAGGACCAGTGAGCAGTCCTGTAGAAGAAAAAATGGGATTTTCATCCAAACTTGGGCTCGAAGAGGTAGGCTTGGTGCAAACCCACTTTTTATTTTCATATATACGAGGGGTGATGTGATTTTAAGAAAGAATTGAGCTTGAAAAGGAAGAGGAATTGTATTCAAAAGTCTACCTATTTTTTGAGAAAAAAACACAGTTTTCTCTTGTTCTCTATTTCTGAAGTATTGACTCCTTCTCCACCTTGATACTCACATATAAGAGGAGTGATGAAATTTTAGGGAGAATTGAGCTTAAAAGAAAGAAAAATTTCATCAAGAAAATCTACCTGTTTCTTGGAGAAAAACACAGTTTTTTCCTCTGTTTCCTATTTTTTGAGAATTGTTGTCTCCTTCTCCACCTGAGGTATCCCAAAGATTCTGAACATAATGATAGGGGGATTTATGCGGAAGGAACCTCTAAACTCAACCAGGCTACATGAACACCCTGAGGTAGTAGCCCTTTTCACCAAAGCCAATTGGATGCCATTCTTTAAAAAACTTTTGGGGGTATGATGAAGAAGTAACGAAGGAGTTTGCCCTGTCCTTGATACCTCACTCAAAAATTCATGCCACTATTAGTTTCAGGGGTCTCACCATGGAAATCACCCCAGAGTTTAGTAGTAGGGTTACCAGTCTCCCACTTGGACGACCCCGGAGCAAGGAGGAAAAACCACTGGGTCAAGTTTCCAAGAAAACCTTCTTCTAGCTAGATGATCATCCTATAGAGGACAAAAATGGCATCAGGGGAACAAGTATACCTTACGCTTGGAATGAGGTCAGTTATCAGATTATTAAATATATCTCCTGTGAAGGAAGATACAACATAGTTTATGGGTAACATTTCAGACTGTTGCATGAGTTAAAATATGTCATGGATCTTCCTACACCCCAAAAACTCAGTGTTCCCTATTTTTTCCTCCAGTCCCCAATAGATTCTAGCATCAAATTGAGGGCAGGAGTTCCAGACCAATTGGCTCACCATGGGCTAATTAAACTGCTGGTGGAAGAGGCCCTCCACACCTTCACAATACCCATAGCCTGGGAGATTTTTAGAAATATGACAAGGGAAGATGATGTGAAAGCCCTCACATATGACCTCAGTCCATCTGAAAGTGAGGGAGAAGAACAAAAAGGGGAAGATGAGGAGGAAACCAAAGAAGAGGAAGAGAAAACACAAACAGAGAAAGAGGAACCTGAAATAGGGAAGGAAGAAACCCAAACAGAGGAAGAAAAACATGAAACAAAGAAGGATAAGACCACAACAGAGAAGAAGAAAGAACCTAGGACAAGAGGAAAAATGACTAAAACAGAAAGGAACAAGACTAAATTAGTGAAGACAAAGACTACAGCAGTGAGGGCAAAAACTAAACAAGAAGAGGATGAAATTAAAACATGGATAGAAGAAACAAAACCTGTAGAGGTAGAAAAGACAAAAGAAGAAGAAGCAGAAGCACCAAAGGCAGAAGTGTCTCCTGAAACACTGGAAAGGGAGGCAACAATTGTTCTTGCTGCACTCAGCACCCCAGTTAAGCCCAAACCAAAGAGAAAAAGGCAACCATCCATGTATTTCAAGGCTCGAAAGAGCACCAGGATAAAAATAGGGAAGCCACAACCAAACTCAAAAAATCCTATCACCATTGAAGATTCTCCTACTACCAAAAAGGAGGAATCTCCATCTAGAACTCCCATCACCTATGAAAGGGGAATCCCTAGATCTTCCACTTGGAGGGAAAGGATAAAACTACAGGACTCCAAAACTGTCCTACAGGAGGCATAAACTGCTCTACAGGAGACCTTGACAAAGCTACAGGAGACTGAGAAACTTGAGAAAAGGGAAAAAGAGCAGATCAAGGGGAAGGATGAAACATGAGGAATACCAAAACCTAACCCACATCCTAGTTTAGGCTCTTATCACAACCTTCTAGAAGGAGGGAAGATCATCCCACAAAAGTTTGCAGTCCCTCTTTTCTTTGATTTGGAAAAAGAAAGAGTAAGGAGCTACAGATGGATGCAAATTGCAAAGTCCAAAGGGGTGGAAGACATTGGCCACATGGAGAGAAAGCTTAGATAGATGGGCAGAGAGCTGGCCACTGTAAAACATGCAGAAGCAATCAAAATATCTCACTTGGAAGCAAAGAATGAAATCTTAAGAAAATAGTTGCAAGAAAGGGGAACCCTGGTAGTAGCTGAAATGTTAAGAAAACAACTGCAAGAAAGGGAAACCCCGATAGAAACTGAAGTGATGAGAAAATAGTTGCAGGAAAGGGAAACCCAAGTAGAGACTGAAATGTTGAGAAAACAACTACAAGGCAGGGAAACCTAGTTAGCATGCATGGCTAGCTGGGTGATGGAAGCACTGCAGTGCAGGTAGCCAGCCAAATCATATGGAGTATACCTCAAAGATCAGTGGCTCTAGTTCCAGATCAAGACTCTGGCCCAAAGAGGCACCACACCTTTTTAGGATTATGGACAATTCATGTATCTATGTGACCACAGTTTAGCAGAGGACAAGGTGAAGTTGGCAAAGTTTTTTTACATAACATGGCCCTTACTGATATGAACCTATGGGACCCCAATGTTGGGTTAGGAGACTTGCAGTTGATGGACATGGCATCTTGGATGAGCCATGAGGACAAAAGGGAAACATAAATCAAGAAGTTGATGGCAAAAGAGCTAAATGAACCCTTAATGATCTGAGCTGAGCTAGCAGACCCCATGGCTCTCATCAGTGCCCACCAAAACCTTGCAGATAATCCTCAAAGTGTCCCTAAGTATATCAATGAGCAGGCCCATGCTATTTCACATTTTGAGGACATGGAGAGATTGTTTGGAGATGACTACCTTCATGCCTAAATGAGAAGGTGGAACACATTGCCTCACAGCCTACAGATCAGGGAGTATCACTCCCCAAATAGGATGAGAGAAGCCTTGAGGAGAGTGCCATTGTATAAGCCCTCTATGCAAAGTTTGAAGGCCAATTGGATTGGCCTCAAATTTAGTCCTCCACTGCTACTAGGACTACTGGAAGGTGTAAAAGAAGAAGAAGAACAAAATCAATGGGAAGAGGTGGATAGAAAGCAAGGATTCCATGATAAGGAGGAGGATATCACATTAGAAGCATGGGATGTCAGGGAATCCATTAGAGCCATCAAGGATGAGGAGATAGACTAGTTTCTTAGAGGTTGAGCAAGCCATTCAATAGGGGGTGATGATCAGCCCCAGAAATGGGTAATTATATGGGCTCATTTGACCTCCTAACTCAGCTTAATGCACCATTCTCATTAGTTTATTGCGTGTTTTTTATTATATTTATGCTAATAGAATGAATTGGGTTAGTCATTATGCCATGAAGTATAATGTGTGCTTTGTACAGATTTTTGGTCAATTTTGGGACAAATTCAAAGAATTAATGAGCATTTGGCAGCCAATATTCGAGGAAAACAAGGGAGAGGATTTGTAGGATGGTGTCCCTCTCATTTATGACCCCCTACCTTAAATCCTCCTGCCGGAAACTCGGAGAACAACAACCGCATTGATGCATCAAAGGGGCAGCTGAGCAAGTGAAGAAGAACTGTTATCTATCTCTAGTCTTGGGAGCCGAGCCTCCTTGATTTTAGGAGAGTTTTTGGAGGCTCCAATTGTATAAATAGGAGGGCTTAGGTGCTCATTATTTTAGTTGGTTTTAGTCAGATTTTCGCACTTTTGTTGCAGCTCTTGCTCAGCTCATTCTCGAGCTTATTTTTGTGAACAGTTTATGTAATGTGACTTTTATTTTGATAATGGAGATGACATATTTTCTGAGCCAACACTAATATCTTTTAGAGGGCTGAAGCTCTTGGGTTAGGGCCCAACCCAAGCTGCCCAACACCTCTTGCTTTATACTTATATGTTTTTGCTTTAGTTCATGAATTAAATTTCTGTTAGATAGATTCATTTTTCCTTGGTAGAATAGATTGTTTTTCTTAGTTTACATAGTTGTTTCCATTTCAGTTGTTGAAGTAG
This sequence comes from Pinus taeda, assembly GCA_000404065.3. Lineage (NCBI taxonomy): Eukaryota > Viridiplantae > Streptophyta > Pinopsida > Pinales > Pinaceae > Pinus > Pinus taeda. The sequence continues at coordinate 132,163 of APFE031090977.1, read as the reverse complement.
GTTAAATAGTATTAGATAAAGGTACAAAAAGGCCATCAACAAGCCCTAACCTCCTTTCCTCCTTCGGGGACCATGAATTGAGGTTGAGGTCTGCTTGCTATCATAAAAACAGAATTTCAATTTTCCCATGTAATCTCTAGTGTTACTGTTTCATTCAGAGGTTAATGTTTTCCTTTAGATTCATTTTTTTGTACCCATTTATGTTTCTACAATAGATCTCTTTACATGTTTTCCTTTCCATATAGCACTGTTCAACATTTTATGTTCCTAGGTCAGAATTTAGGTTTAACATGAGATAATTATGTTTTTGGTACAGCTAGCTCTTTCCTTGCTCAGTTTTGGTATTCATATGTGCAGTGCTCTTACAACACCCCTCTACTCAAAATACATCAATAAAGTAGCCATAATCATCTCTTTTCTCACAGGTTTCACAAGTCATTCACAACCCTTCATGAATCTACCCTAATTTTTGTATTTCTCTCATAAGCTTTCTTCTTGTCTCTTGAACAAATCCAACCATCATTTTCTTTCTTGATCATCCTTGATAAGCTTTAGACATCTTGATACCTCCCTATAATCTTCAGCTACCCTTTCCCACCATTCTTCCACCTTTAAAACCTCTAAAAACGACTCTCGACATCATCCTGTAGATCCCCTATAGCCTCCTGTAGAATTTCTTGAAAGTGACTTTTTGAAGTCTGATTGCAAGAGAAAGTCTCCAGAAGGTTACCAGAGGCTTCTTAGGACTCCCCCACACCTTCCTACACCATTCCAAACCCTAAGGCGACCTTCCTTCACCACCGAATCTCTGTCACAACCACAAATAAATAAATTACAAGCATAACAATTTCACATAAAAACACTCAAAAACCCAAAAAGATGTTTTTTTCTCATTTCCTTCCAGAAGTAGCTTGAATAGATGTTACTTACCTTCTCAGTAGTCAATGGCACCCATTTCATCAATTTTCATCTCTTTTTCTACAAGAGTAGGGTTAGTTTGAAGAATTAGGGTTTGCGTTACACTCCAGTCTTCTTTCTCTTTTTGCAAGTAGAATAGCCTCTTTAGAATTAGTTTTCTTTCATCACAACTAAAAGCTTATTCTGAGAATTCATAGAAGTTGGCTTAAGCTCCTAGTGATCTTGCGCCATCTGACCAAGTGACAGCCTACAGTAAGAGCTAGTACTTGTGCATACAACACCGTCGCTTCCAAGTTTGTTACGAACTACCGGTTTGAAAAAAGTAAAGTAGGAAGCCCCGGGAGTTGCAACATTCTTGCTACAATACTAGTGCTCACCAACCTGCAACCTCTGCAAACCTGTAGTACAATTCTACAAATTACACGCTTGATTTACATGACCAACTAATGACCCAAGCGTCCCATACTTGCCACAAGTTTATAACACATACTCGATGGTCAAGTTTACATCAAAATGGAAACAATACCCCATCTATGAAAACAAGGCCAACATATCATTGTTGCTTCAACAAGTGATGGAAAACACATCATCACTGCAACACATGATTTACAAAAATAAGGCCAAACACTATTGTTGTTTGAAAAGTGATGGAGACATTACATTACTTTCACAGTTTAAAATGCAACACCAAATAAGACCAGACATCATTGTTGCTTAACAAGTGATGGAAAACACAATATCAGTTTTACATTTTAAAATGCAACAAATGATTTACAAAAGCATGACCAAGACAAGCTAACATATCTAGAAACCATTTTTCACTCATCAATGTGAATATGTCACCTCCTTGTGGTGCATTCGCCGATTAGACAACCTTTTTATCTGGCTCATGCATCGACGCTTTGTCTTTAAGACGTTGCTCTAGATGGAGCCTCCAACAAGTGGCTCTTTGATGGCCACCTCTATTGCAATGACTGCAATACATCTTCTTCCTCCATATCTCCTTAATACGTCTCTTTACCTTCTGTTGAGAGGGTCTTTCATGCCTCCTCCTTTTGTGTGCTGCTATTCTTTTCCAACACTTAGAAAATGTATGGTTATGTAATCCACAAAAGGTACATGTTTTTCGATTCCATGATTTACGTTCATCTTTAACAACATGATTATAATCAAAATGAACATGCAAATATCGAGACTGGTTATACCTCTCCTTGCTGTCTCTGGTGTAAGTATGGTGATGAGAGCTTGCCTCAACTCTTTCCCTGTAATGGGCACTACTATGGGCTGATGGGGATGTGTAACCATCATTCTTTTTCCTCGACGATTTCGACGATATCCCAGAAGAATCTGACACCTTCGAGCATTATCCTTTAGTGTATCCCAAGCCTACAAATTGAGGTCTCTGCACAACCTCTAGTGGTTGAGTTATGTCTTGGTTATTAACACCAAGTTCTTTTTCCTCCTTGTACCTCATCCTGGTAAGGAGCCTCATGTTTGTCCCTGTAATTGGTATCTCCACATATCCAACAGAAATCATACTATGTGAATACGAAACTAAAAGGAAATCAACATCTTTTACCTCCACTGTCGAGTTGGAAAGAATTGATGAGGGCTTCTCATCATCTATTGTTGGTGGTTCATTATTTGTCTTGGAAGATTCCCCAACTTCTTTCCTAACATACCCAAGTCCTGCGTGACGGGGTAACTCTTCTACTCTAATGGGGTTGACAATGCCTTTGCCACTAATTCCCAAACCTTTTCCTTCATAACCCATTTTCTTCAACAGTTTGGAGCCAATTCTTGTGGCATGGTTTTCAAAAATAGCAAAATCATCATCTGGACACATACAGGAATTTAGAGAATTACTTTTTACCTCACATCGGTCACGCTGCAGCTTTTCCAAGGCCTCGTCCTTAGCATGCAACTTTTGTAGAAAAATCTATTTTTCCTCTTTCTCTTCATGTAGAAGCATATTCAATTCAACGTTCTCTATTTGAAGATTCTGTTTGTTGTGCTTCAGTTCTTCTAGGGCCTCTTCTATGGCTCGCAACTGAAGCTGCAATTGCTCCTTTTCCTCTGTCTCTTTTTGTAGAGCTTCATAAATTATTTCCACCCTTTGGGAAATTTTGAGCATGGTTTCGTACATCTATTTTTCATCCTCTGTCGCTGCACGTTCCATTTTTCACGCTTGCAATTCGCATCCACGCAAAGACCGCTCTAATACAAAACTTGATCCGAGTTAACTCAACTCCAAAATTTAACCAAGATCTTTTGCTTTCGTGATGTGATTAGAATGGAAATTAAAATAACATAAATGAGCATAGATGCATGTGGTAAAGAAGAAGGAAAATGACAATAATCAACAACATAAAACTCAAGACATTGGTAACAGAGTTTGTCCAGGAGGGACTATGTCTTAGAGTTCGATGTCAAGATGGCGTAGGCCGCTGCATTAAGTGATGGAAAGAGTGATGATGTACATGCATGTGTTTTCTCTATCATACATGGAATATGCCCTCACACAGGAGTGGCTCCAATATATGTTCCATTGCAAGAACTCTCATTCAAAAAAGGACTCCTATCAGTATGACATAATTTCACATTTGACAATAATGATCATCCCGCCAATCATGGCAACAAAGGGATCTCAATTCAGGCATACATGACTACAACATGAGTATCCCGTCAACATGAAGACAAAGGGATATAAATAACAACATGACAAGAAGTACATCTAACAGATGATTCCACGTCACATCAAGCAAGAATCATGAAACAAGTAAGAAAACAAGATCCCACACCAAACATCAAACATGGATATATGCAGCACAACGCATCTCATAGAAAAAAGAAGTACATGAACACACTACATATACCTCACGTCATGGGGCCATCTAAAGAAAAGGATGTCAAACTCTTGAAGTTGGTCGTACCTTCAATCTTGCGGCGTCAGATCTCATGGGAATGACTGCTGGAACATTGAATTCTGAGACCTGCACTCCACTTTGAAAAATGGCCAAACAATAAGATGATCAAATAGAAATTCTGAATGCACCATCAGATTTGTGGTGTCGAATAGGGTAAAATCGACTGTCAAATTTCTGAATTCTGAGAAAGTGGAAATCTAGGGCTATAGGAATCTTTTAGATTCCCCTAGATTCCTCAAAGATTCCCTCCTTTGGGTCATCTAAATATCTTCTTCTCAAATCAAAATTCTGACTACGCCATTAGGTTCGTGTCGCTGAGAGGTATAAGATCGACATAAAGTTTGTCTAATTTGGACACTAGCAAAATTTCGCCCTCGTGAAAATTTGCCTCAATCATGGTTCCGCCTGTGTTTTTCTAGGATCATGGTTCCACCTGCAAAATAGTAAAACATTATGTGTCTCGATTTCTCCACTGGCCCCTCCACATGCTCCCTCTATTTCGTTCAAGTCCGACCTCCCTGCGAATGAGAAATAATGGCCTTTTAAATATCCTTCCCAGGCATACATATCAACGAAAACGTCGTTGGCGTAGTGGGAAAAATACAAAGTTGGTTGAGGAGAAGTTAGGGGGTCAAATACTACTCCTCCTATTTTTTAACACACATAATTTCCAATTTTGGGTGGGTGACCCTTGAAATGCAGCAACCGTAATAATGTTGTGTTGGAACCATTTTACATAGGCGTGTTTTTTTATTTTGGTATATCGTTTAAGTGGTGGCATTAAATGGTTTGTCTTGGACATGGTGACACATGGGGCCGCCCATGTGGGCCATGCGGGTTCAATCCCCACTAGATCCATAGTACATTGCATATAACATGGTGGTTGGGCAGTTTGGATGTGGGTCGGGTCCACTGTAAGTGACCTGCCCACACCATACATTAATAGTTTTATGTGTTTGGATGGGGGCCAGTGGGGGTCATGGCCTGTCGCCCATTTTTACATAAAATTTTGTTATTAATACTTGGTTGGGGGTGGTGGGGGGTGAGGAGTGGAGGGGCCGCCAACCTCATTATATATATATATATATATATATATTAATATATAATATATAATATTTTTATACAATAATAGGTTAATTTCGATTTTCTCTAATATAAGGGATATTAGAAAAATTAAGTATCCAACAAATTCGCCCATTTTCGAAAGCTAGGTTTCATGCCCCATGGTCAGTCAAATTGTAGGACACTTAAACTTGGCCCACGGCCCAACTTTGACCAAAACTTTGACTTGCTCATTCTCCCTCATATGAGCTCAGATTGACGAACTGTTCACATTGTTGTGATCAAGACGATAAGATCTACACTCTGGTCCTAGTTTGAAAGCATTCTGATCACTTTGATTTTTGAGCTTCCCTAAGCCCTCTTTGTCCTATGTGTGTCACTAGAGCCACCTAGATAAATCCTCCCCACTGAGAAGCTTTTGGTCCTCCAAAAGCATGAAAAATAATCTGCAACTTCTCTGTGCTTTGTCTGCATCACAAGCGTCCTAAAAGGGTCTTGTTTCCATCTCCTTCACCTTTGTTCTTCGGAGCCTTAAGCAATGAGCCGACACCTACAACCTCTACAAACCTGTAGTACAATTCCACAAATTACATGCTTGATTTACATGACCAATAATGACCCAATCATCCCATACTTGTCATGAGTTTATAATACATACTCGATGGTCAAGTTTACATCAAAATGGAAACAATACCCTAGCTATGAAAGCAAGGCCTACATATCATTGTTTCTTCAACAAGTGATGGAAAACACATCATCACTGCAACACATGATTTACAAAAACAAGGCCAAACGCTATTGTTGTTTGACAAGTGATGGAGACATTACATCACTTTCACAGTTTAAAATGCAACACAAAATAAGACCAGACATCATTGTTTCTTAACAAGTGATGGAAAACACATCATCACTTTTACTTTTCAAAATGCAACAAATGATTTACAAAATCACGACCATGACAAGCTAACATATCTAGAAACCAATTTTCACTTATCAATGTGAACGGGTCACCTTTGTGTGGCGCATTCACTGGTCGGACAACTGTTTTATCTATATCATGCATTGACGCTTTTTATTTAAGGCACTGCTCTAGATGGCACCTCCAACAAGTGTCTCTTTGATGGCCACCTCTGTTGCAATGACTGCAATACATCTTCTTCCTCCAGATCTCCTTAGTATGCTTCTCTACCTTTTGTTGAGAGGGTATTTCATGCCTCCTCCTTTTGTGTGCTGTTATTCTTTTCCACCACTTAGAAAATGTATGGTTATGTAATCCACAAAAGGTACATGTTTCTCGATTCCATGATTTACGTTCATCTTTAACAACATGATTATAATTGAAATGAACATCTGAATATCAAGACTGGTTATACCTCTCCTTACCGTCTTTGGTGTAAGTATGGCGATGAGAGCTTGCCTCAACTCTTTCCCTGCAATGGGCACTGCCATGGACTGATGGGGATGTGTTCCCACCATTATCTTTCCTCGATGATTTCGATGATATCCTGAAGAATCTGACACCTTTGAGCATTCTCCTTCAGTTTATCCCAAGCCTGCAAATTGAGGTCTCTGCACAACCTTCAATGGTTGAGTTATGTCTTGGTCATTAACTCCAAGTTCTTATTCCTCCTTGTACCTCATCCTGGTAAGGAGCCTCATGTTTGTCCCTATAATTGGTATCTCCACATCTCCAACAAAAATCATGCTATGTGAAGATGAAACTAAAGGAAATCAACATCTTTTACCTCCACTGTCGAGTTGGAAAGAACTAATGAGGGCTTCTCATCATCTGTTGTTGGTGGTTCATTGTCTGTCTTAGTGGATTCCCCAACTTCTTTCCTCACATACCCAAGTCCTGCCTGACAGGGTAATTCTTCTACTTTGATGGGGTTGACAATGCCTTAGCCACTGATGCCCAAGCCTTTCCTTCATAACCCATTTTCTTCAATAGTTTGGAGCCAATTCCTATAGTATGATTTTCAAAAACAACGAAATCATCATCAGGACACATACAGGAACTTAGAGAATTACTTTTTAGCTCACATGGGTCACGCTGCAACTTTTCCAAGGCCTCGTCCTTAGCATGCAGCTATTGTAGCAAACTCTGTTTTTCCTCTTTCTCTTCATGTACAAGCATCTTCAATTCAGCATTCTCTATTTGAAGATTCTGTTTGTTGTGCTTCAGTTCTTCTAGGGCCTCTTCCGTGGCTCGAAACTGAAGCTGCAATCGCTCCTTTTCCTCTGTCTCTTTTTGTAGAGCTTCATACATTATTTCCACCCTTTAGGAAATTTTGAGCATGGTTTTGTACATCTTTTTTTCATCCTCTATTGCTACATGTTCCATTTTTCACGCTTGCAATTCACATCCACGCAAAGACCACTCTGATACCAAACCTGATCCAAGTTGACTCAACTCCCAGATTTAACCAATATCTTTTGCTTTCGTGATGTGATTAGAATTGCAACTAAAATAGCATAAAGGAACATAAATTCATGAGGTAAAGAAGAATTAAAATGAAAATAATCAGCAACATAAAACTCAAGATATTGATAACGGAGTTCGTCCAGGAGGGACTGTCTCTGGGCCCAGTGTTAAGATGGTGTAGGTCACTGCATTAAGTGTTGGAAAGAGTGATGATGTACATGCATGTGTTTTCTCTATCATACAAGGAATATGCCCTCACGTAGGAGTGGCTCCAAGATATGTTCCACTGCAGGAACTCTCATTCAAAAAAGGACACTTATCCGTATGACATAATTTTGCATATGACAATAAAGAGCATCCTGCCAATCATGGCATCAAAGCGATCTCAATTCAGACATACATGACTACAACATGAGTATCCCGTCAACATGAAGACAAAGTTATCTCAATAACAACATGACAAGAAGTACATCTCACAGATGATTCCGCGTCACATTTAGCAGGAATCATGAAACAAGTAAGAAAAAGAATATCCCACATGAAATATCAAACATGGATCTATACAACACAATGCATCTCATTGAAAAAAGAAGTACATGAACACACTGCATATACCTCACATCCTAGGGCCATTTGAAGAAAAGGATGTCAAACTGTTGAAGTTGGCCATACCATCAATCTCGCGACGTCGGATCTCATGGGAATGACTGCTCGCACATTGAATGCCGACACCTACACTCCACTTTGAAAAGTGGCTGAACAATGAAATGATCAAATGGAAAATCTGAATGCACCATCAGATTTGTGGTGTTAAATCGGGTAAAATCGACTGTTAAATTTCTGAATTCTGAGAAAGTGGAAATCTAGGGCTACAGGAATCTTTTAGATTCCCCCTAGATTCCTCAAATATTCCCTCCCTCGGGTCATCTGAAAATCTTCTGCCCAGATCAAAATTCTGACTGGGCCATCAAGTCGTGTTGCTAAGAGGTGTAAGATCAACATAAAATTTGTCAAATTCAGAAATTGGAAAAATTTCGCCCTCATGAAAATCTACCTTAATCATGGTTCTGCCTATGTTTTTCCAGGATCATGGTTCCGCCTGAAAAATAATAAAACATTACATGTCTCAGTTTCTGCATCAGCCCCTCCACACGCTCCCTCAGTTCTATTCAAGTCCAACCGCCCTACAAATGAGAAAGAATGGCCTTTTAAATATCCTTCCTAGGTGGACATATCAACGAAAACGTTGTTGGCGTAGTGGAAAAAATACAAAAACAGTTGACGAGAAGTTGGGGGGTCAAATCCCACCCCTCCTATTTTTTAACACACATAGATTCCAGTTTTGGGTGGACGGCCCTTGAAATGCGGCAACCGTAATAATATTATGTGTTGGAACCATTTTACATGGGTGCATTTTTTTATTTTGGTATGTCGTTTAAGTGGTGGCATTAAATGGTTTGTTTTGGGCATGATGCCATATGGTGCTACCCACATGGGCCAGGCAGGTTCAATCCCCACTGGCTCCATAGTATGTTGCATATAACATGGTGGTTGGGCGGTTGGGGTGTGGGCCGGGTCCACCGGAGGTGGCCTACCCACCCCATAAATTAATAGTTTTATGTGTTTGGATGGGGGTCGGCGAGGATCATGGCCCATAGGCAATTTTTACATAAAATTTTGTTATGAATACTTTGTTTGGGGGTGGCCCGCCACCTCATTTATATTTTTTTATTTTTATTTTTATATAATAATAGGTTAATTTCGATTTTGTCTAATATAAGGGATATTAGACAAATTAAGTATCCAACAAATTCGCCCATTTTCGAGAGCTAGGTTTCATGCCCCAGGGTTGGTCAAATTGTAGGACACTTAAACCTGGCCCACAACCCAACTTTGACCAAAACTTTGACTTGCTCATTCTCCCTTATACAAGCTCAGATTGACGAACCGTTCACACCATTGTGATCAGGAGGACAAGATCTACTCTTTGGTCCTAGTTCAAAAGCATTTTGATCACTTTGATTTTTGAGCTTCCCTAAGCCCTCTTTGTTTTGTGTGTGTCCTTGGAGCCACCTAGATCAATCCTCCCCACTGAGGAGCTTTTGGTCCTCCAAAAGCATGAAAAATAATCTTCAACTTCTCTCTACTTTGTCTGCATCACAAGGGTCCTAAAAAAGTCTCTCTTCCATCTCCTTCACCTTTGTTCTTCAGAGCCTTAAGCGATGAGACGACACCTACAACCTCTGTAGACGTATAGCACAATTCTACAAATTGCACGCTTGATTTACATCACCAACTAATTACTCAAGCATCCCATACTTGCCACGAGTTTATAACACATACTCGATGGTCAAGTTTACATCAAAATGAAAACAATACCCCAGCTATGAAAACAAGGCCAACATATCATTGTTGCTTCAACAAGTGATGGAAAACACATTATCACTACAACACATGATTTACAAAAGTAAGGCCAAACACTATTGTTGTTTGACAAGTGATGGAGATGTGACATCACTTTCATAGTTTAAAATGCAATACAAAATAAGTCCAGACATCATTGTTGCTTAACAAGTGATGGAAAACACATCATCACTTTTACATTTTAAAAGGCAACAAATGATTTACAAAAGCACAACCATGACAAGCTAACATATCTAGAAACCATTTTTCACTTATCAATGTGAATGGGTCGCCTCCTTGTGGCACATTCGCTGGTCGGACAACCGTTATATCTAGTTCATGCACCGACACTTTGTCTTTAAGGTGTTGCTTTGGATGGAGCCTCCAACAAGTGGCTCTTTGATGGCCACCTCTGTTGCAATGACTGCAATACATCTTCTTCCTCCAAATATCCTTAATATGTTTCTTTACCTTCTATTGAGAGGGTCTTTCAAGCCTCCTCCTTTTGTGTGCTGTTATTCTTTTCCAACACTTAGAAATGTATGGTTATGTAATTCACAAAAGGTACATGTTTTTCGATTCCATAATTTATGTTCATCTTTAACAACATAATTATAATCGAAATGAACATCCAATATCAAGACTGGTTATACCTCTCCTTTCCATCTCTGGTGTAAGTATGGCGATGAGAGCTTTCCTCAGCTCTTTCCCTGTAATGGGCACTGCTATGGACTAATGGGGATGTGTTCACACCATCCCGATATCCCGGAAGAATCTGACACCTTTGAGCATTCTCCTTCGGTGTATCCCAAGCCTACAAATTGAGGTCTTTGCACAACCTCCAATGGTTGACTTATGTCTTGGTTATTAACACCAAGTTCTTTTTCCTCCTTGTACCTCATCTTGGTAAGGTGCCTCATGTTTTCCCTGTAATTGGTATCTCCACATCTCCAACAGAAATCATACTATGTGAAGAAGAAACTAAAAGGAAATCAAAATCTTTTACCTCCACTGTCGATTTGGAAAGAACTGATAATGGCTTCTCATCATCTGTTGTTGGTGGTTTGTTGTCTATCTTGGTGGATTCCCGAACTTCTTTCCTGACATACTCAAGTTCTACTTGATGGGGTAATTCTTCTACTTTGATGGGGTTGACAATGCCTTGGCCCCTAATGCCCAAGCCTTTTCCTTCATAACCCATTTTCTTCAATAGTTTGGAGCCAATTCCTGTGATATGATTTTCAAAAACAGTGAAATCATCATCAGGACACTACAAGAATTTAGAGAATTACTTTTTACCTCACATGGGTCACACTGCAGCTTTTCCAAGGCCTCATCCTTAGCATGCAATTGTTGTATGAAACTCTATTTTTTCTCTTTCTCTTCATGTATAAGCATCTTCAAATTCAACGTTCTCTCTTTGAAGATTCTGTTTGTTGTGCTTCAGTTCTTCCGGGGCCTCTTTCGTGGCTTGCAACGAAAGCTACAATCACTCCTTTTCCTCTATCTCTTTTTGTAGAGCTTCATACATTATTTCCACCCTTTGGAAAATTCTGAGCATGGTTTCGTACATCTCTTTTTCATCCTCTATCGCTACACATTCCATTGTTCACGCTTGCAATTCACATCCATGCAAAGACCGCTCTGATACCAAACTTGATCCGAATTGACTCAACTCCAGGATTTAACCAAGATCTTTTGCTTTCATGATGTGATTAGAATTGCAATTAAAATAGCATAAAGGAACATAAATTCATGTTGTAAAGAAGAATGAAAATGACAATAATCAGCAACATAAAACTCAAGACATTGATAACAGAGTTCGTCCAGGAGTGACTACGTCTCTGGGCCTGGTGTCAAGATGGTGTAGGCTGCTACATTAAGTGTTGGAAAGAGTGATGATGTACATGCATGTGTTTTCTCTATCTGTTATAGACATATTTTGGCACTTCAACCCCAATCTTATATGTTAATAAACTAGGTCTCTTTAAACCCTAAAAGTGTTGTTTCATACCTGAAAAACCATCCAGAACTGGCCAAAACAGAACCATAATGACTGCTCCATTGTTAGGGTACGATGCATACTAACTCCTACACTAGCCAAGTGTGATGCCTACTGAAGAGGCCTTCTATAGGGTGTGATGAGCAAGGATGGGCAAGTGTCTGAGACAGTTTGCTAAGTGGATGCTCATGGAATATTCTGGAAACTTCTCTTATGACACTTGCCTCTCTGAATTCACCCAGGGATGAGTAAGAGATCCAAGAAACCTCCAAGTGGAACCAAAAACAACAAGTGGAACGACACTAATCAAAAACCCAGATATGACTCACACCCTTGCACACATCTATAAATGTATCCCTCATCTGAGAGATCTAAAGGCTGGAATTTTGTAATTTGCAAGGAAGTGCTGATAGTTTGAGGTTGAGAGAGAGCATTGTATTGTTGATGTGAATCTTGCTTTTCATGAGGTGAAGAAGGCTTTGATGCTGGGAGGATGATGCTGGATCAGACAACAGGATTGTAATTCTCCCTTCTATTTTAATAAAGTTCTTTGAGTTTTCCTCCATACAATCGTGTATTTGTGAATGTCATTTTATGTTCATTGTATTTCAAATTCTACAATGCTTATGATATAATAGATTGAGATGCTTTGATGGTGTTTTGTTACTTTGTCTCTACAGGTATTCTCTAAGCGGGATAAGTAAGAGAGGAGTTGCAAGCTCTGTTGAGGGGGAGAGACATCAAGCAAGGAGTCAAGTGAAAGATCTAGGTTGGTTCCTTTGCCTCTCTCTTATCTATCATACATAGAGGAAATCCCAAATTGCTTTGATTTTTTGTTTCTAAGATAGCTGCCAATCCTAGAGGGCTAGCAGATCGAAAAGACACTAGTTTTGCCAGAAACAAAATAGCGACTCTGCTGGGGAGATCAAATAGATGTTTATTTTTTATTGTTGTTTGCTTTATAAACTATAGATGGAGCCTAAAGTTAGCCAGATAGCCTTCGAATTTCTCTTGCTCTGCAATTGCATAGTAGATGAATGCTGCTTTAGTCAATCTCCGGTTTAGTTTATGAATCGAACATTTGACTTACAAGCATTATAGAGGCCCTTTTGGTAGCTCATTAACCTCCCAAGATCATCCCTCTGTACTTTTCTCTTTACTGTCCATCATAGCTCAGCTTAACTCACTGAAATCAGCTGCAATTTTGAGCCAAAACCCACCTCAGTTGTGCTCCTGGCCCATCACACTATCTATCACTGTCAACTAGTATGCATCGCACTTCCTGAGTGTAGCAGGTGTGATTCATACTTGTTTCTATGAAGCCGAGGTGTGATGACTAACTGAGCCTATTTCCCTTCTTGGAATTTGGGATTTTTGTCCTTGTTTTCAGTTCTATTTAATTGGTTTGTGGCTTATGAACAATACCTCATTACTGAAGCCTGCTTGCATTACATATATCAACCTCCATTAATTAGGATTAGTAAAAAAATTTATGCATTTGTCCATCATTTACAATCCTTTGTCGAAAAGTTACTTAAATTGATCTGTTGTTTTGGTACAAAAAGTGTCGTCACTGTCGTTTTGTGTCAAAAAAGAGAAGTGTCGTAAAATCTTCCTTCTCTGAATAGTTGATTGAACTTTTTGTCATGTATTTGATTTGATTTGTTTTTATTCGAAGTGTCGAAAGAATTTTCTATTCGAAATTGAAAAGTGTCGTTCAGTCTTCCTTTCTATTTTGAAAAATAAATTGTCGAAATGTCGCTTTGAGTGAAACGTTTCAGATCTATACTTAGTTCTCTTTTTGGCATTCCTCACATTAAGGGAATGAAAAACAAATACATGCATTTGCATTTGCATTTAGCTTGTGTGCGAAAAATGATTTAGGAAAGTGCATTTAGAGTGTGCTCTTTGCTCTTTGTTTGAAAGAATCATAATTTTCTTTCCCTAGTAGCTAGGATTTTCATTGATCAAAATAAACAACGATTGCTTATCATTGTAGATTGCATTTTTAGGAATTTCAAATCAACATCATGTGGTGAACCATTGAAAGGAAAAATTCTAAACAAGATTAACTCTAAAATAAATTTCAATGAACTTAACAATGCTTTGGAACCTAACGCAACACATCTAGAGGTCTAGGCTAGAGACGTGTTCCGACGTCATAAGATCTAGTAACTATCATTTTCATCAAAAGTTGGGTGATTCCTCCTCTTTGATACAACAAGTGCTAGCATGGACTTGTGCTCCCCGTACCATCGAGTATATATTGGGAGACCACAATAGGCTTACATCCTTTATCCATAGGAAGTTGTGTCTGTCGCCCTATCGATCGCAATGCACTGAACACAACATTCGGGAAGATTGACTGTCGTACATAATTCCTTGGTAATTTCTCTTAAATTTATCACCAAGGTGTATATTGCAGTTTTGTGATTGGTTTGGTAATCCCTCTATCGAGATTTCCAAAGTAGTCACTTTCGTTCCTTTTTGACTCCTTAAAAGAAAAGGTCCATCTGAGCATTTGTCACTTTAGGCTCATTAAAAATTGAAGGGGACTAGAGTCATCTTTAGCTTTTTCTCGACTCTTAAAAATTGAAAAAGTAAAGTTGTGTTAAAGCGTCATTAAAATTTATTTAATTCAGAATAACATCCCTATTCCTTCGTTGATCTTAGGTTGAGATAATGGAGTCCACCAATCAAGTAATCCCTTTTGAGGGGAATCCTAGTCCATTTTCTTCTTGGGGAAATATTGATGCTCCATATATGGCCACATTGTCCCTTCCGGGAATCACAATTGGCCTGCCAATCTGTCTTTTCTCAACCTCTTTCATTCAAAATATGGTGATTCCTCAGCAATCGAATCAGCAACCAGTTAATACTGAAGTTAACCCTTCACCTTCTTCTTCGTTTGTTTCTCCCTCCCCTCCTTCCTCTTCTCTTGGTAAAAGTAGCGATGCTAGTAACCAGGTGACTGAGAAGAAGAAGAAAGGGAAGGAGAAGAAGAAGAAGTCAGTTAAGCAAGGGGGAAACCATGCAGCATCTAGTGCAAATCCACACACTGAACTTTCCAAACCCAGACATCCATGCATAATTTTCAAAGGAGACCATTTTCATCGAGAATTTCCGTTCATTCCTCAGATCTTGAGAGAATGGTCCCCCTGTTCCCACCAACGGGTGTCATCAACCTCTGGTGATTATGTTGACAGCACACCATCAACTAGTAATAGTGGATAGAAAGGAAGAGTCAAAATTCCATGTAGCTTATGTGAAGGGGACCATACCCTTCCCCATTTTCCTTTTTTGGATGAAGCCAAAAGATTTTTGCATAACCGTCCTACTTCACCGTAGCGACTTCCACCTGGGTATAGGAAACTCTCCCCAAGTCCTTCACTAGTTGAAAATCCGACTGACTTAACTCAACCATCGGTCGAAGCACCTATTGCTGAAATTGAATCTTCTGAGTCCATATTGGACCAAAGTCAACAGGGTGAGATGGCAGTTGACCCATTTTTACCTTCAGAAGATCCACCTTCAAATGATACCATTCCCAAAGAGAGTGAGAATGATACTGTTCAAATTCTTTTTGTTAATTCAGAGTCCAATGAACTTGGGGCCAATCCGCCCGTTCCTTCACAACAGCAAGAGAATCTCCTAGTTCCCGCTACTCAAGGGGTTAATTCAACCATTTATTCGGTACACCCTCCAAGTAGTCTAGTCACTTCCTTTGATTGGAATTGACTAGCAAGATCTCGCCTTCCATCTTACGTGCCTTTCCGGATCATAGTACAAGTTTACAAAATGATTGTGTCTGGCACTATCATAGATGAAGGGGCATCAGTGAGTATCCTTTCCTCAACTTCTTGGAAAGCGCTTGGTTTGCCATCGCTTATGTCTGTTAGTCAGAATTTGTCAGGCTTTAACAAAGGAATCAGTTGACCGTTAGGGATCCTTCCTAAGTTACCGATTACTTTGAGAAGGAAAATCATTCACTTGAACGTGATGGTAGTCCAAGGACCATTAGATTACAATCTACTCCTTGGGCATGACTATGTTTACAACATGGAAGCTATTGTCTCAACACTCTTTCAAGTGATGTGTTTCCCACATGAAGGCAAAATTGTCACTGTTGACCAGCTTTCATTTTCCGATTCAAGCACAACTTCAAGTCAAACATCATCCCTAAATGGTCCTTTTCTGTCAAGAATGTCTCTTCAACCTTCACTCCATCCGCCTAATTACCGCAAGTAGTTTGGTGAATGTAACGAAGCTTAGGGGGCATGCACCCTTGTCTTCTTTGGCAGATGAACCCAGCTAAAAAGATAGGTTTCCCTATAAGTTATGTGATTGGAAGTGCTATCTCACACCATTCACCTTTTTTTATTTGATAGACAAAGCCAAGGAAGTATTTTGTCTAACTGCTGACAAAAATAATCCTGCTTAACCATAGTGATTTCCATATGGTTACTAGAGACTCTCCTTTTCTCGATGCTTGGGGCATGCACAACTTTTTATGTAAGCTAAAAACGACCAATTTCATTTTTTTAGCTTTTTAGCTTTCTAGCTTTTTTATCTTTTTAGTTTTTTTTAGCTTTTTAACTTCTTAAGTTAGGTGATTGGTCTGACATACCATTCACCTTTGTCTATCTGATGGACGAAGCAAAGTAAGTGTTTTGTCTATTCCGCGGACGAAACCATCCTACCTAACCTCAGTGGTTCCTTAGCTTTCTAGTTTTTCTAGCTTTTTTAGCTTTTTAGTTTTGCCTTTTCTAGCTTACATAAAAATAAAACTAAAAACTGAGCATACGTTATCGTATGGTTCAAGCTCATTAAAAAATGAACCTACCCCTAAGCAATGTTATCGCATGGTTCAAGCTCATTAAAGAATAAACCTACCCCTAAGCAATGTTATCACATGGTTCAAGCTCATTAAAATATAAACCTACCTCTGAGCATAGTTATCGCATGGTTCAAGCTCGTTATAAAATAAACCTACCTCTGAGCATAGTTCCCCATGGTTCAAGCTTGTTAAAAATGAACTCGCCTTCGGCAAATAACCTTTGTGATTGCCATGCTATCAGCCTTTTGAGCCTTGGTTGTGTTCCTGCCATCACCTCCATCCTTTTGGCCGATCATACGCTTCCACTTGATTGTTTACCCTTTTGAGGAACAGCTGTGATGAGTGGCCCTGTTATCCAGCCTCTTCAAATCACCTTGTTTTGAGAAGTTCCAAGCTTACCCAGAACCAATTGCTACCCTAAATACCACTCGTTCCTAAAAAATGAGCCTTCTTTAAACTCTTTTTAGACTCATTAAATATGAAAAGATTGTCGAGCTATTGGCCTTTCTAACACGTTAAAGTAATGGGAAGTTCCATCCCTCTTGTATATTTTAATATTTTTTAGACCTGAGGGATTATCTCACGAAAAAGTTCGAGCGCTTGTCTTTTCAACCCGCTAGAGTGATCGAAAAGTCATCCCTTTTGTATTATTTTATCCTTTTTTAGATTTAATGGATTATGCTATGAAAAAGAACTGCTAGAGTTTCCTTTTCGTCCCTTTTCAAAATCTCGAAACATGGCAAGTACCAAGTTGTCTTTGTCGTTAAATTCATTAAAATGATAGTGACAAACTTGTCCACCTAAACAAGAATGAGTTTCATTATCTCTAGACTCACTAAAACATAGTGACTGGTTTGCCCGAAGGGTAAATTATAGAACAAGCATATGAGCTTGACAAAAATAAAGAGGTACTGGTTAGCAATGACTAGGGAAAAAGGGAAGAAAAATTCAAGAATTTTATGGTAGAAGGTCGCTCTTGAACATGACACTTTCATTCCATCACCATGATTGAGTCGGGTTGGGTTATTCCGTTCACTGGTCATATCACCATTGGTCTTCCACACCATCCATATTTTGGGGTTAATGCTACCAATCCATCTCAGTGTCACTGATATGTTCAAGAGAAGTCATTCAGTTGAGAAACCACCATCCAGTTAATGCCTCATCCATTGCAATACCTTCACCCTCCATTTTTCATGACCGCCATTCCTGAACCTTGTGTCGTCAGATTGTTTTCACCTCCAGAAGATCATTTTCTTCGTTTCATGTCATAGATGTGGGATACATTAAGGCCCTCCTATGACGGGTCACTTGTTGTTGACATCAGCTCATTTTCCAAGAAGTTGACTTAGAAACAACCCTTTCAGTACTTTGAAGCTTGCATGCCTCAATGGCAAGTTTCTCACTTCTTGCGACAGGTTGACATCAATGGCCTTCGACCAAAAGACTTTGCATGGTGTTCGACATCAGATCATATATTCACACCACGTGAATTGTATTGTAGTACCTTGAGGTTCATCATCATTATCGGTGATTCCTCTCACGTCTGTTAATAGCTCACATTATTGGCTGGTAATCAGGAGATGTCTTTCCATGTTCGACTTCAGAACATCTCTTCACATGGATCGACTTGTACATCGGGCGAAGATTGAATGAGTTTGAAGACTCTGGATCTAGTTTCATCCATCCAGGCTGCGATATATTCAGGCACATAAAGACTTCAAATGTACACAGAAGATGCACATATAGTCATCCGAGCCACGGATGATGACTCCACATATAAAGAATCACCAATCTGAAACTGTAGACGATTATCTGTGCTATGTACATGAAAATGAATTTATAAAGTTGAGCATGGGAATGCCCGCCTCAACTAGATCATGAAAATTATATTATCATGATGATGTATTGTATTGTATCTTATGTAGGTCACCTTCAAATTTTGAAAACCTCGGATCCTCATGATAAAGCATTTCACCTGACATCAAAATATTTATGACTTCATGCTTTAGGGGGCAACTGTTATAGACATATTTGGGCACTTCAACCCCAATATTATATGTCGATAAAATAGGGCTCTTTAAACCCTAAAGGTTTTGTTTCATACCCTAAAGGATCATGGTCAATTGATTACATCATTCCCCAAAAGTTCCACCTGAAAAACCATCCAGAACTAGCCAAAACAGGACCATACTGACTGCTCCACTGTCAGGGTGCGATGCATACTGACTCCTACACTAGCCAGGTGTGATGCATACTAAAGAGGCCTTCTGTAAGGTGCGATGAGCGAGGATGGACAAATGTCCAAGACAGTTTTCTAAGTGGATGCTCATGGAATCTTCTAGAAACTTTTATTATGACACTTGCCTCTCTGAATTCGCCCAGGGATGAGTAAGAGATCCAAGAAATCTCCAAGTCGAACCAAAAACAACAAGTGGAATGACACTAATCAAAAACCCAAAGATGACCCAGACCCTGGCACACATCTATAAATGGATCCCTCATCTGAGAGATCTAAAGGCTGGAATTTTGTAATTTGCAAGGCAGTGTTGATAGTTTGAGGTTGAGAAAGAGCATTGTATTGTTGATGTGATCTTGCTTTTCATGAGGTGAAGAAGGCTTTAACGATGGGAGGATGATCCTGGATCAGACAACTGGGTTGTAATTCTCCCTTCTATTTTAATAAATTTCTTTAAGTTTTCCCCCATACAATCGTGTATTTGTGAATGTTGTTATTTGTGAATACCATTGTATGTTCATCGTATTTCTGATTCTATAATGCTTATGATATAATAGATCGAGATGCTTTGATGGTTTTTTGTTACTTTGTGTCTACAGGTATTCTCTAAGAGGGATAAGTAAGAGAGGAGTTGCAAGCTATGTTGAGGGGGAGAGAGATCAAGCAAGGAGTCAAGTAGAAGATCCAGGTTGGGTCCTTTGCCTCTCTCTTATCTATCATACATAGAGGAAATCCCAAATTGCTTTGATTGTTTATTTCTAGGATAGCTTCCAATCCTAGAGGGCTAGCAGATCAAAAAGACACTAGTTTTCCTGGAAACACTATCATACAAGGAATGTGCCCTCATGCAGGAGTGGCTCCAAGAGATGTTCCATTGCAGGAACTCTCATTCAAAAAAGGAATCCTATCAGTATGACATAATTTCCCATATGACAATAATGAGCATCCCGCCAATCATGGCACCAGAGGGATCTCAATTCAGACATACATGACTACAATATGAGTATCCCATCAACATGACGACAAAGGGATCTCAATAACAATATGACAAGAAGTACATATCACAGATGATTCCACATCAAATCAAGAAGGAATCATGAAACAAGTAATAAAATAAGATCCCACATCAAACATCAAACATGGATCTATGCAACACAATGCATCTCATTGAAAAAAGAAGTACATGAACACACATCTGAAGAAAAGGATGTCAAACTGTTGAAGTTGGCCATACCATCAATCCCACAGCATCGGATCTCATGGGAATGACTACTTGCACATTGAATGTTGACACCTGCACTCCACTTTGAAAAGTGGTCGAACAATGAAATGATCAAATGGAAAATCTGAATGCACCATCATATTTGTGGCATCGAATAGGGTAAAATCGACTGTTAAATTTCTGAATTATGAGAAAGTGGAAATCTGGGGCTATAGGAATATTTTAGATTCCCCTAGATTCCTCAAAGATTCCATCCTCCAGGTCATCTGAAGATCTGCTACTCAAATCAAAATTCTGACTACGCCATCATGTTCATGTCACTGAGAGGTGTAAGATCAACATAAAATTTGTCCAATTCAGACACTGGAAAAGTTTTGCCCTCCTAAAAATTTGGCTTAATCATGGTTCCGCCTGTGTTTTTCTAGGATCATGGTTCCACCTAAAAAATAATAAAACATTATGTGTCTCGGTTTCTACATCGTCCCCTCCAGACACTCCCTCCGTTCTGTTCAAGTCCGACCTCCCTGCAAATGAGAAAGAATGGCCTTTTAAATATCCTTCCCGGGCATACATACCAATGAAAATGTTGTTGGTGTAGTGGAAAAAATACAAAATTGGTTGAGGAGAGGTTGGGGGGTCAAATCCCACCCCTCCTATTTTTTAACACACATAGATTCCAATTTTGGGTGGGTGGCCCTTGAAATGTGGCAACTATAATAATGTTATGTGTTGGAACCGTTTTACATGGGTGCATTTTTTTATTTTTGTATGTTGTTTAAGTGGTGGCATTAAATGGTTTGTTTTGGGCATGGTGCCACATGGGGCTGCCTGGTGGGGGCCACCCACATGGGGCAAGCGGGTTCAATCCCCGTTGGCTCCACAGTACATTGCATATAACATGGTGGTTGGGTGGTTGGGGTGTGGGCCGGGTCCACCGGACGTGGCCCGCCCACCCCATTCATTAATACTTTTATGTGTTTGGATGGGGGCCAACGGGGGTCATGGCCCATCGACCATTTTTAAATAAAATTTTGTTATGAATACTTTGTTTGGGGGTGGCAGGCGTGGTGGCCTGCCACCTCATTTATATTCTTTTTCTTTTATTTTTATACAATAATAGGTTAATTTCGATTTTTTCTAATATAAGGGATATTAGACCAATTAAGTATCCAACAATTTCACCCATTGTCGGGAGCTATGTTTCATGCCCCAGGGTTGGTCAAATTGTAGGACACTTAAACTTGGCCCACAGCCCAACTTTGACCAAAACTTTGACTGGCTCATTCTCCCTCATACAAGCTCGGATTAACAAACCATTCACACTGTTGTGATTAGGACGACAAGATCTACACTCTGGTCCTAGTCCAAAATCATTTTGATCATTTTGATTTTTGAGCTTCCCTAAGCCCACTTTGTCCTGTGTGTGTCCCTGGAGCCACCTGGGTCAAGAAACCTACATATGTATCTCAATATACTAAAAGATTGTAATTCTGAATCAAACACAAAGTTTACCAAAGTTATTCTGAAATATTATGTTAGCTTACAAAACCCTCATACAGTTAGTAGCATCAATAGTCTTTTCAACCAATCAACATGTAACCAAATTCAACTTCATCATTCAATCAGTTCTACTTCAAACATTATCACTCAACCTAGATCAACATGAGGACATCATTGATAGACAGTATAGATACAAGAGCACTAGTCATGTTGATCAGTCATTTATGAACAAAAACCCTTCCTTTATGTACGTGACTTTGAAGAAATGAACCTACATGTATACGCATCTCAACCGAGACCATCCTGCATACAGATCTGCAAATTTTGAACTAAAATTGTACAACTCTTCAGAACTTCAGAAAGACCCATATCATAATATTCAGAGATAAAAACATGCATCAATACTTAGATCCAGTCAATCCATGAGCAGATTATACAATGGAAAGTCGTTTCAGGTCTCATGATCCTAATCCATCGTTGTATTCATTAGTGCACAATTATTTTAGATCTATGCGTCCACTATGGCGCTTATAATGCAAATATACTTCAAATTGAAGTATTCATTAAAAAAAACATTTCACGTGCACAGTTAGCACTTTGATCTTCACCTCCTTATATAGTTAGAGCCTTAGCCAATACCATGAGTCAAAACTACACTAGTGCTGGTGGTAATCTTGGACGGGATCAAGTAACCATTATTGTGCTCAATATTGTGGGCTAATACCATGGTAAGGACCCTTGGTATTCTTAAATTAGTGCACCAACATGAATGCAACTTTTCTTATTTGTACCTTCATGTATACGCTACTTGGCCTTGACAAACCCACGTATAGATCTTCAAATATTCACCTTTATCACACTTCTAATTCTGATTTGTAAACCTTTGTCCCATCATTTTGTTATTTTGTTCCATCACTCTGTCACCTCTAAACTAACCTATGGATTCATATAGTTACCATATATTTTTTCTGTTACAAGTGAGTTTCCATCAAGGACAACACATGCAACATAATGCCAACACATTTCTCTAATGGAAGTGTTATCACACCTCCAGATCTCCAAGGCCGAGGAAGAGTCTAGCTGACATAACCACAGACCAATATTTTGACTTGGTAGCTAGCCCTACCAAGCTAGAGAGGGCTCTCTCCAAAGGATCACAGCCAAGAGGGCTATATAGATTAGGGTTTTAGGCTAGGTATAGTAGCTCATGGTTTTTTTGATTTGATTTAATTGGCGTAGTCACTGGATGAGTGATTTAGGTCAGAGAATGAACTAGGTCAGGGCATGAGAGAATAAAAATTGCAGACATTTGATGGGGCAAGGTATTCAAGTTACTTTGACACTTTGTAGTATATTGATGAAATGGTTTAGACTGATGAGGTGCTAAAAAGAGCATGAAAATCATGAATTCTTTTTAAACTGAAGAAATGAAACAAATTATGATGATTTTCCCAAAAAAGGGCATAGAAGATGAATTCTGCTTATCACACCTTGAAAATCAAACACATTTAGAATTGAAATGGATCATGGAATATACAAAACATTCACACACATGTAATTGAAGAAGAAACAATATCAAATTCCATGCCACAGGAATCCCGCCAAAATAATTGCAACTCACCCAATATATTCCATGCCAAAGTCTAAAACACTAATACAATATCCAATGGAGTCCAACCTGTAGAATGACTGAAAATTTACATTATATAGGCCTCAAACCAACTCATCCTAGCCTCAGGGGTCGAATCCATGAGAGGAGGAGTAGTTACAACAAAAACTGAACTGATAGCTAGAGTGTAGGGTGGTCAAAGTGACTCATCCCTAACTTAAGTGAACTGATTCATTACATCTCATGAAGGAAATTTACTAATGTACTTACCCTAGGTAATAGTAAAAACATGATAATTACATAAATCATATCAATTACATTAGTAAAATATTGATTTTCCATAGGTAAAAATCAAATTTGCAGAAGAACAGTGCAAAACTAGGCCAACTGTCAAACGTGTAGTGCCATCTTCAGACCCACTTTTGCCTGCCTTCCCGGTGTCCAAATTGTGCCTAGTATAGCGTATTGTAATTATCATGTCTAGTTTCCAAAACTTCCTTTGTTTTCAAAATGGGCTTGATTTGACCCCCCAAAACTCCATTCTCACAAGACTAGTCAAACATGCAGCACCAAAAGCAAGTGCACAACACCGACTTCAAATCAACTTTTGAGTATCTTCCTGTAGTAAAACTTGAGCCCATGATAGCTCATTGGAAAAATCTCTCTCTTGGATACACAATGGACCTATCAAGCACTAACAGTGATCAAGTATAGCCCCTCAAAAACCAATTCTCCCAAGACTAGGCAAAAAGTGCAGAATGAGGGTGCAAAAACGAAGTGTGATCTTGTAGGAAACGTTTGGAGGTCTTCATAAACTCAAAACTGATTTCATGATAGCTCATTAGAAATCTCTTTCTGTCTATTTATCATTTGACTCATCAAGCAAGTCATTTGGATAATGCATCTAGGAGAAAGATTGATTTTCCCAAGGTCACTCCAGAAGTGCAACAACTCTCTTATAGCAGCTGTATTTTTGGCACTTCTCCAAAACCACAATACCTGTATAAAAATAGAAGGGGTTTTTTCATCCTTGGACTATTATGGACAAAACAATCTCTCAATTTTGTAAAATTCATCTCTGTTTGGTTGGAAACATACTTTGAAGAAAAATTGGCCCTGTGTGTGGCAAATGATTTGTCCCTTGGAATGACTTCTTGAAAAATGGTGGAGACATGATGTTTATGAGTTGGAATGGCCTCATACTTGCAGAAATGACCTCTCTTAGGCCTCATCCTCTCAGATTTCTATGATTCCATAGCCAACCTTAGCTTAGTGGGAGAGGAAATTAGGGTTTAGTGTAGGCAAAACAAGGGATTTGGGAAATCTATAGGAATGAAGGGAAATAAAGGGGATAGGGGGCTTATAAATTATTAGGAAAATTTTGGGAGGTGGGGAGGGATGCTAGGAAGTAAGGGAAACTATAATTTGAGGGATTGAGTGAGGGGAAGGGGTCCAAAAGGACGAAACACAAGCCTAGTCTAGAAAAGTGTCAAAAGAATAGCAATAGGCTAGGGTTTGTAGAAAAATGATTCTTTTTAGGGATAGGAGTGATGGGAAGTGTTTAGCAAGGTATATTAAGGATAGGGGAAGGCGTAAGAGCATTAGGATACAATTTTTGTTGATGATTTAACAATGGAGGTCATGAAACTAAGAAAAATGTCCCCAAAACCTTGGGAGAGGGAAATGAGAGGAATGGGCATGGGAAAAGGTCAAGGGAGGTAGATGGAGTGTAGGTGAGTGAGGATTTTTTACTAGGGCTACCATCAGTGAGTAAATTTTTAAATAAGGACCTAGGCGAAATGACAAAATTTCTAAGTGAGACCCTAATATGAATATGAAAAGAGGAGTTGTGATCACTGACGTCAGTATGCAAATACTGACACTAACAAGAAGCACATGAAGAAGAACCTAAAGCTAAAGAGACAGAGGTATTGAAAGCCATAGTGATAGTGGAAGAGGCAGAGGTACCTAAAGTTGTAGAGACAGTTAAGGAAAGAAGGAGGGACAAGAGAGAAGAAATCAAAGGGAAAAACACGATACCAGTGGGAGAAGCACAATCTATACATAGGCCGAGGACTAGATTGTGAACTAGATTTTCTACCACGTAGTTGATTGAGGAGACAAATTCCTCAAGTTGATATCTAAGAGGATATGCTATAACAAGGTGCAGGGGATGAACAAGATGTTCAAATGGAGGAAAAAGATCTTGAATCACAAAGTTGCAGGACATCCTTGCTAAATACCATCTTTAGATTGCCTATTTGAAAAAGTAAAACCGAGAACTTAGGAACAAAACAAAAGAAGAAACCCAGCAAAAAGAAAGTAACATGTCCAAGGGGCCTCCTAACCCACAACTCGGAAACAAGGAAAGAAAGTAATTGATGCAGAGGA
This sequence comes from Pinus taeda, assembly GCA_000404065.3. Taxonomy (NCBI): domain Eukaryota; kingdom Viridiplantae; phylum Streptophyta; class Pinopsida; order Pinales; family Pinaceae; genus Pinus; species Pinus taeda. The sequence goes on along the minus strand of APFE031090977.1, from coordinate 106,628 downwards.
GGTAAGAGAACCCATTGTGTAGCTAAGAAAGCCTATGAAAAGGTCAACAACTAAATGGAAAGAGCATATGAAATAAACTTTTCAAACAACAAAGAAGCCATTATTTGATTAATGGAAGGAGTATCATAGGTTGTTTGAGGAGATTGAGGTATGCCAAAGGCAAGCTGATCAGATAGTAGAGAATGCTGAAATCTACAAGAGGGACATCAATTATACCATCTCGGAAGTTGATGTTCGTGTTTTAGAAGCTTTGGATATAGTTGTGGAGCCAAACTATTCATGAAATGGACTCTTCCCCTGCACAGACAACTAAAGAATTATTACATGAGAAATCTGACTTTGAGGAAACATTGAGGGTGATGAAGTAGAAACTAGCAAAGGCTAGGAGATATCTCAAGAAGGTCAAACAATCAAAACAACCACCTAGTGACCTGCCTACAGTAGTACAATCAGCTGAGAAAGTAAAAAAAAAACCTCTAGTGAAGAGACCAAACCATCATCCAGCAAGGTCAAACCATCATGCAACAAGAGAAAACCATCATCTAGCAAGGCCAAACCATCATCCAGCAAGGTAAAACCATCTTCCAGTAGGAAGTGGAGGAGGTGACCAGGTTCCTTGACTAAAATTTCTCATTTTTTATCATATACTCTATTGCATTTTGCTGAAGGTCAACACCTGTGTAGTTAATGGCTCATTTTGAAATTACCAAGGGTTACTTGTTTTTAAGGAAAAATGTGAAGATTTTTGGATTTTTGGTGTTTATTGGGAGTCGTACAGTATATGAGATGACTTTCTAGACATTGCATTTTTCTGAAGCAGGAAATGAAAGTCAAACCCAGAAATTTGAAATTTTGTTGCGCAAGTGGTGACTAGTCTTTTCTGGGGTCTACATGTGTGGAAAGGAGCATCCAGTGGGTCCTACACCAACATGGAATATCTCCAATGTACCCATCAAATTGGTTTCATCCAACACAACCCATAACCATGTTGAACTGGATGTCTACTACACATTGTTGCACAACTCATCACTTAGTTGTTTTATTTTTCAATTATTTTTGGACCTTTCTATTGTTATACTAGTGACTGGAATAGGGATGAAATAGGTGGATAAGATAAGGTTTTTTTTTTAAATAATGTTGCAGTTTTTATCTTAGCCTTATCCTATTTTCAACTTTAAGACTTGATGTTTCTATGTTGAGTTGTTTCGATCCTCTTAGTGCACGAAAGATACATTGTATCTAGTTTTTTTATTTTTCATTCTACCTAAATGTATTTAAACTAAACAAGACATGAAAAGAGGGTTCGGATTTGGGGAGAAGGCATGTGTATATGTTTTGTTTTGTTGAAATATAACTATCAATGCAGAGAATTTTCCACTTGAACAAAGATTCTTGTGGTATGGATTTCAAGCTTCTGTGACTCTTCTTATGTGTATGTTAGTCTCTATGTCTTTGTTAAATTTTCACTTTAAAATTGGCTCTAAAACAATTTTCAGAATTCATCTATGCTGATGCTCTGAATTATTGTTCTTCTTTCTAAACTATGATGGAATTCACCTTTAGTTACGTGCTCCTTTATCATATTCTTCTCGATATTTGATCATAAGATATATGTTGTAGAATTCATTTCATGCTCTATTACCTGTGATTGGAAATATTTGTGTATTTTCAATTTAATTTCAAAACTCATCCATTGAGCTATGAAAAATTTTATGACTTGAAATAATACCTACCTTACGTCTATTTTCATAAGTGTTTCATGTAGGCTCTGACAATTTTGTGTAAAAAATTGAATCATGCTCCCATGCCCGTTGGCCCTCCTTCTCAAGTCTATCAACCGTCATCATTAAATCCTATTTTACCTTTACAGATATGACCTCTGTCGGATGTCCTTAAGCAGTATTTTTTATAGAATTTGACCTTATTTCAAGTGAGGTATCCCCCTCTGGTTGGAAAAGGTCAGTTTTCTAGCCAAAAGAGGTTTGTGGTTACCCCGATAAACCTTTTCTCAGGCTAGAGGTTCAATTATAGGGTGCTAACATACTGGCATCATTGTCAAGGAATGAGAGTCAAATTTTCCTTGGGAAGATGTATCATTTTGAGGAATATGTCCTAGCCCTGTGGGTGACAAGTTGCTAGGAATCAATAGGTTCAAAATCACTTTGAATTGTGTTGTGATCAGTTTCATGTGAAGTTGTGTGGGGAAATCTGGCTTCAAGGAGATATACTAGGCAAAATATTGAACCAAAAACTCCCAAAATTGTAAACAATCCTGAAAAGATACTTAGAAGAAATTGAACACCTGAAGAAGGTCAAGGGAGTAATAGCCCCCTTGGGAGGTGTTACATGTTGCCTAAAAGTTTGAGTGGTTTTGAGCACATTAAATTCCACTTATTATTCGAACACCCTTTGTCTAGAACTAAGTCTGAATATTTTATTTCCGAAATTGTTGTGGATGAGTCAATATTGAGTCCTTATATTCCACCTCAAAAGATTGAATTTAGTAGAAATATATTGCAGCAGTTTAAAAAACTTAAGGTCTTAGTCAATAAAGTGCAGCAGACTGTTGAAAAGGCGATCCTTTTCTAGAAAATAGTCCATCCACCAACTGCAACCTCTACTTCTTTTGTTGTGCCTACAACTATTCATCTTGATTTATAGTTATTTAAAGTCCACCCCTCGGCCCAAATCCTATATCATTTTTTGTTTATGCATCATCTACTGTAACTACGACTCAACAAATTGTTCTTCTTCCCCCTCTTTCATCCATACCAACTTCTACCATAGCAAGCTCATCATCTACTCAAACATCAACCATGGAAGAAAGGTATGCCCCTTTGGTTTTACTTGTTTAGTTATATGACTTGTCTCAGAATTATGGTCAAAGGCTCCCTCAGTTTGATGGCACTAGTGAAACTACTGCTAGAAAACATGTAGATAAACTCGATGATTTTGTGGATTCTGAAGAAGTCAATCACAAGGATGTGAATATGAGGTTATTTGCACAAATCTTCTCTGCGAGGTGATAAAATGGTTTAGAAGTGTTAGAGCTAAAAAATTTGCTACATACCATGAACTTGAGGATGCTTTCACTGCAAGATGGGGTGAGAAAAAGAACCCTTTGTAGATCCTTGTTGCATATGACAATTTGAAAAGACAGCTTGGTGAGACAGTTCAAGATTTTTCAACAAGGTTCAACAAGGTATAATACTCCATTCCAGTAGATATAAAGCCTCCTCCCGGATTGGATTTACACCATTACCCCAATGGTTTCGATCTAGAGATGGCATACCAACTCAGAGAAAGGAACCCTGCAACACTTGAAGAAATGCAAAGCAATGTAGTTATAGTGGAGGCAAATATTCTGGTGAAGAAGTCTAAGATGAAATCAAAGAGGAGAGTAACCATAAAGGAATAACCTGCTACCTCATCTGATGGAAAGTTGGATACCCTAGTCAAGACCATGGAGAAAATGATGGAAAAGGTAACACTGTCTGATAGAGTTGTTGCTAGAGAATCCCAAGGATGTCCACAGATTTAGAATCTAAATTTAGGAGGCAACCACAGGTTCAGACTAAGCAAAGGGAACAAAAGGATCCATAACAACAAAAACAACAACAAGTGAGAACCCCTTTCCAACAAAAGTATGCACAAGATCAAGATGAGAAAGATGAGAAAGCACCTAAATACCAAATCCATTTTTTCGGTGATGGACAACAAATTGTTAATTTGACTAAAGAAGATCAAGAACAATTTGAAAACCTTGTGATAGAAGAAGAAGAAATGTTGTTTTCTCAGTCTCTAGATGATATCATGAGGTATGAATATGAAGAGTATAAAATTGGCTACAAAAATGCCACCATGCGGGTCCAAAGGCAATACAATTTAAGAAGCAAAAATGTTGGGAACAATTCAGCAAAGAAGGATGTAGCAACCAATTATCAAAATAAAGATGTACGAAGTAACAACAATTAGGAAAAGGATGCACCAATCAATATCCTTAAAAGGAAATATGATTCAACCAGAGACAATGTAGATACGAAAGATTGAGCTCCTAAGGAGGCAGATAAAATGCAGAATGCTTTCAATTTTGAGACTGAACTTGCTAAAATCAATATTTTTATTCCTCTAGGTGAGATGCTAAAGAATGATCAGTATAGAGTTCAGATTCTAAAAGCTTTGAAAATTGAGAAGACATTTGATACTGTCAATGTTACTAATGATCGTCCTGCTATTATATTTGGGCCAAATATTAATGACAAGGGTCGGGATGGTGAAGTGCCTCCTTTCTATGTGAGCCTAAATTTACATGATCAAATTCTTCATAATGCTATGTTGGATCAGGGGCTTCCCATAACCTAGTGCCGAAGGTAATCATGGAAAGGCTTACGATTGATGTGACTATATTGTACAAAGACTTATATTCTTTTTATTCTAGCAAGGTGAAGTGTTTGGGATTGATAACGGATCTAATGGTTTCCCTGACTCAAATTCCTTCCAAGTGTATGGTGATGGATATTTTTGTGGCAGACATACCTCCTAAGTTTGGCATGCTCTTATCCAAGTCATGGATAAAAAAATTGCAAGGGGAAGTGCAAACCGACATGTCATACATCATTGTTTTAGTTTTTGTTGGCCAAACTAGGATACTTTACAGGGAACCATTGATGCAATACATGATCAGCAACAAGGAAATGCCTACCAATCACCCAGTTTAAGCAGTACACTCTTATTTAGATTCTTTTATTTTGTTCATGGTTGTCTCTCCTGAAGAAGAGTAGACAATTTCATTTGTTATATCATAACTAAAATAAAGTGAAGACAAAAAAAGGACAACAACGAAGATGATAAGAAATTCAAATATTTGAATACCAAGGTGGGTGGAGAAGAAGGAGAACAACACCTTTGGAATATGAATTTTGATGGTGCAGCAAGAAAAGGTGTCGGTGTAGGCATATGGATAATCAACCTAGTAATTGGAAAGACCAAGTTGTGTTCCTACAAACTGGCTTTAGATTGCACCAATAATTAGCGGAGTATGAGGCACTTCTCTTGGGTTTGAATGTATTGAAAAAGTTAGGGGCTAAAATGAAAGCAATATATGGAGATTCAGAATTAATTATCAAGCAAATCAAAGGTGATTACCAAACAAAATACCCCTAGATGCGGGCTTACCATAATTTTGTCCTAGATTATTTGCAATTTTTTTCTAAGTACAATTTATCTGTTATTCCTAGGAGATAGATTGTTGTTGTAGATGCCTTAGCTACATCTTATTGTGATTTTGAAATTTCAATTAGCACTAAAGGAAAGTATAAAATTGAAGTTAATTATAGGTCGCCTTCCTGGATAATATGAAGTATTGGCAAGTTTTTGAGAATGATAAGCAACTGGAAAAAAATTTGTTAATGAAGGAAGAATTTTCCAAGATGTGACTTGAAAATGATTGTAGGTGGGAAGAATATGAGAAGGAAAATTTTATAAATTAGATCAAAGAAGACTTGGATATACATGGGGTAGATTTGAAGGTGTTGTAGTTAAAGGATAATGTCATTCCAAGAGGGCTGGTACCACTTGAAGAACTTTTTTACCAAAATGATGTAGAAAAAAGGCTAAATTTGATGCCTACTAAGACAGGAGTATAGGAGTGTAACATATATATATCAAACAAGCCCAAAATGGTCAAGCTGTCCAAAATGCTAAGCCCAGAAATGAAGCAGAAATATTTGGATCTTCTGAAAGAATTATCTTATGTCTTTTTCTAGGGGTATGAAGATCTGAAGGTTTAGGACAAGAGTATCATCTAGCATATGATTCTAATCAAGGAGGACCAAAAGCCATTCAAGCATAAGTTGCGTATGAAAATCTTGTTTTGTTGCCTTTGATAAGAAAAAGAGGTAAGAAAGTTATTTGATGCTGGAATTATATTACCTCTAGGATATTCTAAGTGGTTGTCTAAGTTAGTTCCAGATAGAAATAAAATTGGATAAATCAAGTTGCATGTCGATTTTAGAAATTTGAACAAGGTGTCTTTCAAGGATATATCCATTGCCCAAGATGGATCATATTCTTCAAAAGGTGGTGTGTTCAAAGAAGATGTCATTGTTGGATAGTTTTTCAGGGTACATCCAAATTCTTGTTCATTCAGAAGATGATGACAAGGCTACATTTACCACACCATGGGGTACCTTCAAGTATGCCAAAATTCCTTTCAGTTTGATGAATGCGAGAGCCACATTTTAGTGAGCTATGGATATAGATTTTGCGGATGAGAACGACAGATTTTGGTAATATATCTTGATGAAATCACTGTGTATTCATAGTCTAATGAGGATCATCTGCAACACCTAAGGGTTGTTTTTGAAAAATGCATAAAATATGGAATCTCCCTAAATCCTAGGAAGTATTTGTTTGGGTTGGAAGGCAAGTTGTTAGGACATATAATTTATAAATATGGAATTAAAATAGATCCCAACAGAATTGAAGCAATTCAAGAAATGGACATGCCAACAAACAAGAAGGAAATCTAGTCTTTTATTGGGAGAATAAGCTTCTTAAGGAGGTTCATCCCCAACTTAGAAAATATTTTAAGTTCAAATACAAACATGCCAAAAAAGGATAGTGACATTAAGTGGACTGAAGAAGCAAGAAAATCTTTCAATGAGGTAAAATCTACCTTGTCCCATGCTCTTGTTCTTATTAGTCTAGATTACACTCAAGATTTCATTGTTTTTTCATATGCTTCAGAGCATAGTATAGCAGTTTTCCTAATGCAAAAGAGCCATCAAGGTATAGAGAAGCCAATTGTATTCTTCGGTAGGAGTCTCAAAGATATTGCCCTTAAATACAACATTATGGAAAAGCAAGCCTTTTCCTTGGTGAAATACTTAAAGGATTTCTGGGTGTACATTCTGCATTCACATATCATTTCCTATGTACCAAGTTCTGATGTGAAATACATACTCACTCAAAATGATCTGGAGAGTAGGAGAGTCAAGTGGATTGCTTTGATAATTGAATATGATGTGGAATTAAACCCATGAAGTTAATTAAAGGGAAAGTATTGGTGAAGATGATGGTAGAATCAAATCTGCATGCACTTGAGATTAATTTCTTGGTTTCTCTGTCGGAAGAGGATGATTTAAAGTCGGTTCAATAGGTATCGAAAAAATTTGTTCTCCATGGTATGCATAGATTTTGTATGTGTTGCAACACTTGCAAGCCCTTATAGGTTTGACTAAGACTAAAGATCAGTTCCTTAAATTGAAAGTTGTCAAGTTTTATGTCATCAATCACTTTTTGTATTGGAAATATCCCGGTGGTATGTTGCTGAATTGTTTACTTGAAGAATAGGTGCATAAAACTATAGAGGAGTTTCACAAAGGTGATTGTGGCGGACACTTGTTTTGGAAGACCACTGCTAACAAGATCTTAAGGGTTGGTTTTTACTGGCCAAAGTTGTTCGCTGATGTATATGAAAAGGTTTCCAACTGTCATGAATGTCAAGTTTTTGAAGGAAAGAAGAAATTTCTCCCACTGCCCCTAAAACCTATTGCAGTTGAGTCACCCTTTCAGCAGTGGGGACTTGATTTCATAGGTGAAATCCACCCGGCCTCATCTGGACAACATAAGTGGATCTTGACATCAGATGATTATTTCATCGAGTGGATTGAAGTAGTCACAACTAGGCAAGTTACAGATGCATTTATCATTCGGTTTTTGGAAAGAAATATCTTGTTTAGATTTGGCTGCCCTCAGAAAATCATTACAAACGACGCTGCTACTTTCAAATCAAGGAAGATGGTGGATTTTCGTCATAAGTATAACATTACCCTCGGTCGCTCAACATCCTATTACCCTTAGGGTAATAGCTTAGTTGAGTCTTTCAACAAAAGTTTGGTCAACATCACCAAAACGTTGTTGCAAGAAAACAAAAGGAGTTGACATAGGAAGTTAGTGAATAAACTGTGGGTTGACCGGGTAAGCACTAAGAAATCAATAGGCATGTCCCCTTTCCAGTTAGTTTATGGCACATATGCTTTCTTTCCTTCTTCATTAGGAGTTCTGATGATGAAATTGTTGTGGGAGGCTAAAGTGGAACCTAATTATGTACAAAGAATAATCCATCAAATGATCCAATTGTAGCAAACTAGGGAAGAAGTTTTCAGAAAAAACTTAAGTGATACAAGACCGGATTAAGAATATTTATGATAGGAGGAATAAGGCATTTGATTTCCAGATTGAATACTTTGTGTTAAATGGGATTCTAGAAATGAGGAGAAAGGAAACCACGAGAAGTTTGAGAATTTGTGGAAGGGACCTTTCAAAAGTGCTACTTTTCATGGAAACAATGCCTACTTGCTCAAAGATCTGATAGATGAACCACTTGGAGGAGAGCTTGTTAATGGTAGGTTGGTAAAACATTTCCTCACTTGAAACTCATTTGATCCAACACTCCATTGTATATATCATTTTACTTTCAATACTACAAGTTTGGGTGGTTATCGTCGGAACTCGAAGCTCGAGGACAAGGCCCTAAGGTTTTGGCATTCTACTGCCATATGTAAGTTAGTTAGTCAATTAAATTTTAGTTAGTTAGTTAAGTTTCAATTTTTAGTGTTTGACTCCATCGTTCAATGGGTAGGCTACTAGTCTGCAGTGTTATTGGCACCTCACTATGAGGTTTCCATCCCCGTTGGAGCCAATGTTAGGGTCATTAGGTTTAGGGATCAAATTTCTTTGTCTCTTTCACTCATTTTGAGATTTTGTGTAACAGTTTAGCCTATGAACCATTGTTGTCATAGTCTAAAACATCATTATCTAAGGTCACCTTTATAATTCCATGTTATAAAGGGTCCTTAAACACAAGATAAAATTTGAGAGTCAGAGTCTATGAGAATGTTGTTAGGTCATTTACTCATATAAAGTCATTTAGGGTTCAAGGGTTATGTATCACTGGTCAGAACCATGAATTACTTATCATTATTATCATTCCTAATTCATAATTATTTCGCCCTTTACCCAAAGTTTACACACAATGACCAAAGTAAAACATATGCAAGCACATATTTCAAAGTTATGTTCATGGTTGCATTCATTCTCTCTCGAAATCGTAGTTCATGCCCAGAGAAGGTTTTCGTTCAAAGGAAAGTTTGGCAGTTATACAACACAAGGATGAGAGCAGCTCGATAGAGGTTCAAAGGCAAGTTCATTTAATTGTTGAAGGTTGGTCCACAATAGTTGCGCAAATCCTATAGCTACACAATTGTTGCACAACTGCCATGCAACCATTTTAAGTTCCTTGCAGAGGTCTCCCACCGCTTCAAATCAAGTTATCTTATTGTTTGAGGTAGGATATATCCCTTTCCACCCATAATTTTCCTTTAAAAAATAGTTAGACATCAATTTATAAAATTTGTATGCGTTGCTACAAAATCGATGCGCAAACCCTGCTACAGTTGGGTTTGAGTTTGGGACAGTTTTAAATGCTTACAGTTTGTGTGTCATATATATGAGTCAAGGAGTATTGATCCATAAGATTGGTAGTTGAATTTTAAGATTTTCTTCCATACACATCATATACACGACATGGTTAAAGGAGTTGTTAGAGCACCAACAACAAAGCCATTTAAGTTTTGTGAAAAAACCTATTAGTCACCTCTTTGCATTACGTTGTCAGTTTTTCTATTGTGTTGTCAGTTGACCTTTCCTCCACATAATTGGTGTGCAATGAAACATATTTGAACCTTGTGTTGTAGGTTTCAAGAAGCTAGATGGAAATCCCAGGAAGCAAAGGCAAAAGAAAAGGAGGAGAAGTGGTTCATATTGGCCCTCTGATTCTAGACATGGTGAACTCTGACCCTGCAATTAGAGTAGCTTTTGAAAGAACAGGGTGCATATTCTTTTGTGAGGAAGTCCTGACACATGGCCATGATTTTCAACTTGCAAGCATGTTTTCCCTGAAGTTCAAAGGTGATAAGGTCAAAATTGGTAACCTGGAGTTTATACTGTCTGAGGAAACCATTTCTCAAGCTACATAAATTCCTTTACAGGGTGAGAGTTGGTTTAAAGGGAAGGATTTAGATGCCTCACACTTTAAAGATTTTGTAAAGCCTTAGTTCAAAAACAAATATGATATCACATTTACAAGGACTTATTTGTTGGCCCATTAAAATCAATCATTGAAGGTCAACAATTAAATGGAAAGAGGAGTTGAAAGAAACTTTTACAACAACAAAGAAGCTAGTGTTTGATGAATGTAAGGATTATTAGAGATTGTTTGAGGAGATTGAGGTGCTCCAAAGGCAAGTTGATCAGATAGCAGAGAATATTGAAATCTACAAGAGGGCCATCAATGATACCATCTTGGAAGTTGATGATCAGGTTGTATAATATTTGGATGTAGTTGATGGAACCAAATATTCATGAAATTGACTCTTCCCCTACACATACAACTAAAGGATTATTACATGAGAAATATTATTTTGAGGAAAAGATTGAAGTTGATGAAGAAGAAACTAGCAAAGGCTAGGAGACAACTCAAGAAGGTCAAAAAGTCAAAACAACCACCTAGTGACCTACCTACAGTAGTAAAACTAGCTGAGGAAGTCAAAACCACCTCCAATAATGAGACCAAACTAATATCTAGCAAGGCCAAACCATCATCCAATAGGAAGAGGAGGAGGTGACCAAGTTCCTTAACTGAAATTTCTCATTTGTTATCACATACTTTGTTACAATTTACTGAATGTTGTTAGGACAGGAGGTGTTAGCGCCTAAATCTACCTCAGGCTGAGAAATGTAGGATCTAGGATAACATCAAACCAAGCTTAACCTGGTAGCTAGCCCTAGCAGGTTAGGCGAGGGCTCTCTCCTTGTCAATCTCAGCAAAATATGATCAATAAGGCTTGAGATGACTGATGTGAAGATTGAATTTAGGCTAGGTATGTGTTCAGAAAAGTTTGATTGAATTTGATGATGTTTTGTTGGCTCAAATGTGAAAGGCAGATTTGGGTCCGAGGAATGAGGCTCAGTTTTGCAGAGATCTCTATGGGGCGAGGTAGGAAAATGGTTTGGTACTTTAAATTGAGTGATATGGAGAGATTTTAAGCTGGTGAGAAGTTGAAGAGGGCATGAAAGTCTCAGGTATCCTCTTCAAACAACTTGAAAACATAAATAAATTCTACCTTTAATAGGTAGAGCACTGCAAATCAATAAATTCTACCTTTATCCTTGTTTCGTTTAGTTAAGATGAATAGAGAGAGATAATGGCATCCATAAAACACATGTAAACTTGCAATTATAGAACGAAACACAATACCAAACCAAGTTGCCACAACAATCCCATAAAGTGTTGCAAACCTTGGTCTATTCCTTTGCAAAACTGTTGAAATGAGTATACAATAAAGCTCCAAGCTTTCCCAAAAGTCCAACCTTTGCCAATGACTGAAAAACTAGTAGATATAGGCAATAAACAACTCATCCTAGCCTTTAGGAGTTGAACTCATAAGTTTAGGATCTGTTCCAACAAAGTCTAAGCTGAGAACTAAAAAGTAGGCAGTGGAATAGCTTGCCTCTAAAAACTAGGGAACTGATTCATTCAATTGCAAACTACCTTTTTATGGATGAATCTAACTCTATGAGTGAAAATTTAGCATAATTACATCAAAATCCATCAATTCACATTAAATTACATCATGGTTTTGACTATTAGAAAGAAAAAATTCAAACTGTGAGGAAACTAGGCGAAAACATAATTTTTTGGCCAAAATGAGCAAATTTCATCCTGCGCGTCACGCTGATTTCCCTATGCATAGTGCCTTTTTGCAGCTGATTTTAGAGTCCTTCATGTGCACCAAATTTTCTCAAATTGGGCTTGTTGGAAAGTTCTGTCTATCTACTTTCTATAACAAGTGGAATTTCTGAGGTGTTTTTGATCTTTTGGGAAACTCAAAACCTGTCAAAATTTCTTGTCCATGCGAGGGCATTCATATTTTTCCATGAAAAATCCAAAAATGCTGAGTTTTCCTCAAAAATAGGTCTCTAGCAAAAGCGCGCACAAAATGGCGCAGCGCATTAGGCAGAAAAACCTGTTTTTTAGGCCAAAAATTCAAAATTTGCAAAAAGTGTCCCAAATTTCTTGAGATTTGGGCTGAGTGTCCTTCATTAAGTGTTGTGTTAGGCCAAAGAAGTCTCAGCCAAGATCTGGAGTCTATCTTGTTCTTTTCTCTTCCTCGATGCTTTCTTCAACTTGGCCTTCAAAATCCTGATTCTTGCTTTGCACACCTTGTGTCTAGCCAAGTAGTGGTAGACCATGTGCCTCAACATATTTCTCTCTTTGTTGGCCTTCTCTAGCATCTTTTCCAAGTGCATATTTTCCCTCTCAAGCCAAGATTCATGATCAACACCAATTTCTTGTTCAAGTGGTGTCAGCTTGATTTTCCTCCTCTTGGCAGCTTGCCAGTTTTGTCGTATTTTTGGTAGCTCCATGACGGTTTGTTGATCCTCTAACTGTTTGTTTCATTGCTCCATATATTTGATTATCCATTTGGCTCTTTCCAGGTTGAGAGACAAATCATGAATGTCAGCTTGTTGTTCCTGAATGATCTCTTTGAGCTTTGAGCTTTGGCAGCCCAAATCGGTGTCACCATCTTGAATAAGAATGAAATATGTCTCTTGTCCTCTTGAAGACCCCTCATCATGTAATGGCTACTTAACCTTGTCCTGTACCTACTCTGTTGATGGAGGAAACAAGATCCCTTCCACCCCGGGTGGAGATAGTACTCGTTTTGCTACTACAAACAACCTTCTAGTGCCCTTTTGGTATGCGACAAACACTAGCACACTAGAGGTTTGTGTCTCATGAATTTCCTGTTGATGTGAAGGTCCTCATGCCTCATGAAAAATTGCTGGGGGTACTTGAGGACCTGTAAAGACCTCATGTGAAATGAAATCCTCCCATGACATGTGTTATAGACATTTTTGGGCACTTCAACTCCAATCATAAATGTCCATAAACTGAGGGCTCCTAAGTCCCTAAAAGTGTTGCTTCATTGCCTAAAGGAACAAGGTCAGCTAATTACATCATCTCCCAGAAGTTCTCCACTGAAAACTGCTCATAAATGGTCAAAACTGGACCATACTGAAAGCCCAGTGCAGAGGGTACGATTCATATCACCTTCCCAGTGTACAAGGTGCGATGCATACTGAATTGCTCCTCTGTAGGGTGCGATGGTCAGGAATGGACAAATGGCATGGACAAAATGCGAGGTGGAAGATCATGGAATCTTCCAGAAGCTTCCCCTCTAACACTTGCCTCTCTGTTTTTGACCAGGGATGAGTAAGAGATCATCATTCTCCAAGTCGAAGCAGGAACTATCAGAGAGAGGACACTAATCAAGATCCCAAAAGATGACTCACCTCCCTATAATCATCTATATATGGATCCCTCATCACAGAGATCCAGAGGCTGGAATTTTGTTTCTTATAGAGAAGTGCTGTTGGTTTTCTGGTGTATATTCATAGTGTTGGGTGATCTAAGCTTTGCTTGAGGTGAAGAAGGTCTTTCTAGCTAGAGGATGATGTTGGGTCAGAACATATGGTTGTAATCCTCTTGCTACTTTTCATCCTAATAAAGCTATTCAAGTTTTCCTCCATATTCTTGTGTACTTGTTTATATATGCATTTGTATGGTTAACACACATCTGGTCCTGTGTTATTTATGAATATAAATATTTGTTTCTTCAATAGTAGTATGTTGCTGTGATTCCACAGGTGCTCTTTGAAGCTAGGCATACGAAGAAGAAGCGGCAAAGCTCTATCAAGAAGGAGAGGAAATCAAGCGCAAGATTAAGGTTGGTCTTCTTGGTTCTCCACTTGTCTATTTTCATAAAGGAAAATGAAAGTAGACTTTACTTGTTTGTTTCTAAGATAGCCACCCATCTTAGTGGGAATAGTAGCATCTGAGTGGACACTATTCCCGGTAACAGTACATTGACCAGGTTTTGGGTTGAATTTGACTCCCTTGGCAGGTCACATTCTTCTGTTTTTGACTGATATGCTTGGAGGATGTTTTTTGGGTAGCTTTGACCACTATTGACTTTTTGGTTAGGGATGCATTGACTATTGATTTGGCATAACTGTTTTGGGCTTGTATTTATGATATTTGTACTCTCTCTCTCTCTCTGCTGAAATATTGAAGAATAATAAGATTAGATCAAAGGGTTTCCCCACATTGGGGTTTGTCGCTAGCATCCATCACATCTTGTGTCCCCTTGTCTTGGCTTGCCTTCTGCATATATTTTTATGTTCTATATGCATTTACTATCAATGTGTATAAGTTAATGTGATTGCTACTGAAGATAATTGGAAATTGTCATTGAGTTGATAAGGAACATTGAAGTAAATTGTGATAAAACATAGAACATACCATTGTTATTTAAAATTAACAGGTCATCTAGAGATTAAAAAGTAGGGCCCTGTGGCTCGAAGGGGGGGATGAGGATACAAAAAAATTCGTTCATATGAAAAAGGTAGGAAGGTGATTAATGAAATTTGGAATATCCATGATAAGGATGGTTGAGAGGTCTCAAATTTTAAGGAACTAACCCCCATGACTAGAGACCATTTTCAGAACTTGTTTTAGGAGCTTGTGAGGGCTAATATTGTGGAAGTCATCATGGTGACACAACTTTTACCTTGATTTCTGAATGAGGAAGATAACAATGAACCAGGTGATGAGGTCTCTAAAGAGGAGTTGAAGGTTGTTCTATCCAATTTTGAAAAGGATAAAAGTCCAAGGCCTGATGGGTGGGGAGTTGAATTCTTTGAAGTTTTTTTTGATATTCCTGGTAGGGATCTTTTAGGAGTGGTAAATGAGTCTAGAAGGGAAGGTAAATTTTTGGTGGAATTCAATACTACTTTTATCACACTTATTCCCAAAGTTGATAAGATTGCCTCCTTTGAAGAATTTTGCCCCCTATTTTTATGAAATTATGTTTATAAGGTCATTACCAATAGATTAAAGCCAATCTCGTCTCATGATATATTTAAGGAAAAATTCAAGTTTTTGGAAGGTAGACAGATCCATGAAGCCATCAGGGTGGCTCAGGAGGGCCTACACAATATAAAAACCCTTAGATCAAAAGGTGATAATATTAAAATTGACATCTCCAAAGCATATGATCGTGTTAGCGGGTTGCACATCCACCTTATTTTAACTCACCTAGGGTTTGGTATTTCCTTTATGAATAGGATTATGGGATGTCTAAGATTAGTCTTGTGTTTTTTTTAATAAATGATTCATCCTCTTCATTATTTCATGCACAACGAGGCCCGAGGTAAGGATGTCATATGTCTCCTATACTTTTCCTTTTAGTTGTTGAATATATCAACCATTTCATTGTGGATGCTAAGCACAAAGGGTTATTCTAGGGCACCATTGTAGGGGCTACAACCACCCTCCAAAATTTTGCCTATGCTTCAATTTTGGAGCCTTCCTTCTAAACCACAGTAGCTCATCTTGCACTAATCCAGGTTTCCATGCTTCGACTGAGACTTGTATTTTTAGTTTGGCTTGTGCTTGCTTACTTAGTTGATTTCCAATTCACTATATAATCTCTTGTCTTGGTCCCACAATAGTTCTAGGCTTACCCCAGAAAATTGCGCAATTATTGAGGGCAATTACCCTTTTTGTTGGGAATTGTGCAGTCTTGGCTACCAGTGAGCCTTGAGCTCTGGAAATGTACAGTCATGAGGGGGAGTTCTAGCACTGAGCCCAAAAATTACGCAACCCTCACTGATTTCATAAACTGCATAGTACACCGAGCTAAAAAGTTGCCTAGTTCCCATAACTACGCTATCTTTCCTGGCAACGTGCATAGAAACTTTCCCTTGGAAAAAGAAAAAATAAAAAGGAAAAAAGCATCCCTAAAACATAGGGATCTGTTTTTATTATCCTTAAGGAGACATTTGCATTATTTTTATAAACTTTCTCCAAGTGTCACTTTTTCCTTGAATTTTAGGCATGTACATCAAAAACCCTAACTTAACCAAATTTATTTAATTGACATTGCTAGAGCTCATTTGTACAATCAATCTTGGAGTTCTAGCATTCACAAGGAGATCAAGGATCCTTCGGTGCGATCGTTGTCGCTTTTTCGGGTGAGTTTTACTTTTGTCGTCTTTTTCTGCTTTTTCTGTCGCTTTTTATTGTTTATCTTGTGTGAGTGTTGTTTCACTTGTTTATCTACATGGTTGCTAGTGTTTAAACTTTTTTTAGCTTGTAGAAGTGTTCTTTCAAGTTATAGATTATCTTTCCCAAGTGTTGAATGAATTTTCCTACTTTTGCACCAACGGTCGTTGTTGCGGTGACTCTCCTCGCATGGTTTGTTTTCCTTCAGTTTAGTTAATTGGTGCACTTGTTTCACATGCATGCATCAAAACTTAGTCATATTTACACTCAGCCTCACTCTATTTTTCAGATATGATTTCTTTTCACACTCCCCTTAGGCAGATTTGGGTCCCCTTGCCCGGATCTCACTTTGCACAACTTACAATGCACAATCTAGAGACTCAAGCCTCTGACTTGGCTTCTAGAATTGTGTAGATCATAGCCTAGGCTAGCTCCAATTGTGCATTGTGCAGTTCCAGGAGCCAGCCTCCCAACTTGGCCATTGAGACTACACAATGTGCAGTCTCTCCCGGGCCTTGGCCTAGGGTAAATTGTGCATTGCGCAAGTCCAGTCATCAAGCTCCCACAGTGACTGATGGGACTACGAAGTGCAAAGTTCCCATAGTCAGTCAGTCACCACTATGAAGAAACACTGTTCAATCCTTCCCATCAAGTGCCTGACTTACTGCTTGTACTTGCCTTGAAGTTGTTTTGGTTTTTAGCTGACATTTGCTTGCCATGATTGTCCTCTCTATCCCATAGGTACAACCGTTGTTAAGCATCTCTCCAGTAGTCACAGTTAACATGGTATCCAAGAGAGATGCATCAAAGGAAACCATCGAGAGCAGTATTGGGGAAGAAGTTGAGCAAATATTAGTTGATTTATTAGTGTATGCAGATACTCAGTTGTTTATTGAGAAGGGAACAACACTGACATGGCAACCGATCAAAGACACTTTTGCACGAGAATTTAAGGATAAATTAGAAGATCGAAAGGTTTATCCCAACATCCATCAGTCAGGGTTATATAAGGTTGCATGCAGGTACCCCACCTTACCATGTGGAGACATCATCAACTGGATTGTCTCACATACGGATGAAAAAACTATGACATTGAGTAGTGCTAGCTGGAGGAAGCTTTCCACCTTCAGGGAAAAATAATTTCAATAGATGTATCACTTTCCCAAGTCGGTGAAGCACATGGACTCACTCTTTAATGCCACCCATAGATATTTGAATACAAGAGACATTGTCAAATGTTGAGTGAAAGAGTCGTCAAAGTTTAGACAAACACCCACCCATGTTTACAAGATGAAGTCCCTCAGGAAGGATTATGAGTTCTTGATCATCTTTTCTTGCAGAATATATGGTCAAGAGAGCATAAAGACCTTCCTTGAAGGGCGGGAAGTCTTATTGGAATAGTTGGTGAATGATGGGAGGCCATTCAACTGGTCAGATCTGTTGGTTCATTAATTGAAGTCTCATGTGGCTAAGGTTTATAATCCACCCAAGAATGACCAAGTGAGGTTTTACATGTTTGCATACTTACTGGATGAAATCTATGCCTAACAACAGTTCCCTGGTATGAGCTAGACATGGACACCACAATGCATTGTCGTGAACATCTATTGCAAGTTGTTTTATGACAACATCTATTGAGGAGTGATGGCAAGGCTAACTGACCGCTTTATCGTCCCGTTATACAATCTTACATTTGAGCAAGATCCACCTTGCATGTCTAGAGAAGAAATGGAGGCGATAATAAACATTGCATGTTGGTATGCCACACTAGGTGGCAGCTTCATCAGAGTGTTTGGTGAAGAGAAGCCTCTGCATGTCCTACCAAGGTATGCCATTGACAAACTGATCATGAAAGAAGTTTCACACCACCACATTATAGGGTTGTCAGCAAGACTACATAGGAAGAAGAAAGCACCATGGCCCACTCTTCCTTTGCGGATTGGATTATACGAGATTAAGAACTCAAAAGATGCGAATGTCAAAGCCAAGGACATAATGAAATTAGAGTTCAACACTAAGGATTTTAATCAGTATGATCTTGTGGTATTTGCAAGGACCATTGTACAAGGGTTTACTTTCCATGGATCCACGAGGAATTTCATTGGCCATAGAAGGATCCTTGGAGATACTACTATAATGCCTCCAAACTCAATGAGATAATCAATATAGCAAGAACTTGGAAGGATTCTCTACAAAAAACAGTAGCTCTGGAAGAAACAACAACAATAGAAGAAGGCAACAATCCAGTGCAGGACAAGGGAAAGAGGAAGATTGTTAATGATACAGAGGGAGAGAAAAGCTGAAAAATGATGGGAGATCCTATTATAGAAAAGGTAGCTTTGGCAGCGGAAGTAAAGAGGGAGAAACGTACGAAACGAGTAGAGTGGAGGAAGAGAGAAAAGGAGAAGTTATAGGAAGTAGAAGTGAATTTGCAGGAGACATAGAAGAATGTGAAGCAAGAATAGGAGTTGAGGAGGAGAGAAATATAAGAGAAGTAGAAGCAACAAGAAGAACAAATGCAAGGCGTGATGAAATAGCAAAAAAAGCCTATACATGTTGATGAGACGGAACAAACAACAACTAAGGAAGAAGGTGAATAGATGTAGGATCGGTAAATTGCTCAGTAGAATGAGAAATTGATTAAAGTGACAGACATGTATTTGGAACAAGAATCACAATGGAAAGACATTGACCTGATGCCAAAAAATCCATAGGTTATCTCTCAATTTCCACCACCTCCAATAGCAGATCTAGCCCCGAGCGAGCAAGGAGATGTTGTTCTTCTTGATGATGATTCGGTCATGGCTATGTATAATCTATCATTTGATGATTTCCAGAAGAGGATTGTACAAGCATGAAGGAAGCACTTTCTAGATGATCACACATCACCTGCACTCATTAAGGAAATGGTGGTAGTGTCAGACACCAAGGAGATTCCAACTGCCATTTCCCAAGCTAGCTTGGCCTATGTATGAGAAACAAGCTCAAATGTTCAGTACCTGATGGTCGAGAATGAGAAACTAGTAAAGAACTTACAGGCTTCCAGGAAAGAGGCAGAATAACTCTGAGCATCAATGTAGAATGAAGTTTCTGCATTGGGGGAGATGAGGACAATGATACTTGCTGAAGTATCAACACTTGGTGATACCATGTAGAAGCTCTATGACAAATTTGTCATCGTGCATAAAGCAGTTGTCCATTTGCATGGCCTACAACAATAGAGAAAAGAGTTTGTTCAAACTCTCAAGAACATACATGCTGCCATTGCCCATGTACAAGAGTGGAAAATGTGGTAAAAAGGGGCCCCACTTGACTTAGAAAAGAAGATGAAGCCATAGGCAGAGCAGGATAAAGTGAAGGTGTGAATGTTGATTCTAAACAACAAGCATCTTGCCTCATTCATCAGCAGCAAACAAGTCTCATATGCGAGGTTGTACAATAGCTTGGATGTCTTGGTGAGAAAACACCAGATCCCATCAATCAATTCCCTCACCGATCCTAAACCCAAGAACCAAGTATGGCTGGAGATCGATGAGTAATTAGAGCAGCTAAGACGAGAAGCCACCAAGGAAGAATTGGAGCTGAATGCATAAAACATGCAGAAGTACATTGGTGGTCCTGTCAAGGTGAAGACAATAATTCTCATGCTTCAGAACACGTTGGACATAGATTCCAAGGCAATATACCCGGATGCCATGGAGGCTAAAGTCTGCTTCCATAAAGACATTGTTAAGCAGTTTGGGGAAACCATCACACATTTCGAAGCTTGGTACTGATATGTGAACGAGAAGTAGCAATTGGAGGTTGTTGAGATGGACTTTCCCCAAACACTAGAAATATAGTGTTGTGTCTTGTTAGGATGTCTTTACCCTATTTTTTCTTGTATGGTTACATGTGGAAAATGTAATATTATTTGTAATTATGTTGTAATTGAAATTCCAAGTGTTAATATTGGAATATGAAAAGTCATCATGTAGTGTAATATGTCATTTAGTGAAGAAGTTGAAGAGTCAGGAGGGAAGTCAAAGAGTCACAAAGGAGAATGTCAAGGGTCACCCCACCCTTTGTTATAAATATAACCTCATAACTCGTAGAAGAGGCTTTTGGCAGCCAAGCTTTTGGCTAGTCTTAGGCTTAAAGAAGGCTTGGGAGTATTGTGAAGAGCCTTGGCTTCTCCATAGCATAGGGTGAGTATACTTCTTTGGAGGAGGAGGTGTTCTTGATTGTGATGTTCCACTATTGGGACTAGTGGTCATCACTGATGTATGTATTGATGGAACTTTCACTTATAATAATAAAATTTGTTACACCCTCCTCCCACATCTACTCAAGTAACCAGAAAACTGGGGTTATCTGACCTCTTAACTGACCTTAAGAAAATTGAATCGATGAAAATACAACATACAAACCTTCCACATTAGTTACAGGACTCCTAAGAACCATCCCAACATTTTTGGTAACCCGCCCCTAGGTCCATTGAGGTTTTAGACCACTTGACCCTCGGATGCTCCCATGATATATGCCTAACAACATATAGGAGGCTCTGGATGCTCTCATGACAAGGCATGTCAGCATCTAGGGACTATTTTGCTTAGTGTTGTGCCAGTGTCCCCAAGATTTGAGCCACTTTTTCAAGCCCAGAGCTTAGGTCACTGCCTAGAATTGAATGACACCTTCAAAACAGAGAGATAACAAGGAAATGATGATGCAAATGAAAATACTTGAACAAGCCCTTAACTGGACCCCTACTATCCATGACAGGAATTTCGTTAAACATTTCACAAATATGTAATCTACAGGTGTACACAATATATTGAAGCATAGGGGCCTCATACTTATCTGAGAATCACTAAGAATCATCGTTCCCTTATATCATTTGTTGCATTATCATCTATTAGGTCATAGATACATTGTCCATTCATTTACAAGTAAAAACATGATGAGATCCATACATAGCCACTGTCATAAAACATATACATAACCAACATAATAGCAACAAAAATTATTGTTTTGAGGCTTCTGCGGTTAGTGCATCCATGATTGTTTGAATTGACATTTCAAGCCATCCACTGTGGCTCATCATCAGGATAGATCAGTAATTATGTAAGATAGATCTCATTGGATTGAATAAATAGGGTTAAGAGATGCAAAGGGACTAGAAGCCAACCTTATCATAATTTGTTTTGTAATATTTGGATTTAATTTAATTATAAAAATAAAATGATTCTATAATAAGATTTTTGATTATTTCATATTATTGAGAGATAATCAGTGTTAATGTTAATAATAGTAATGAAAAAAATTTAATAATTGTTTAGTATGAGTTAAATGTAAATAATATATTTAATATTAATTATATAATAAGATTCTTAGTTTTTTATTTTTATTTATAACTGTTAATTATTTTATATTTGTTTTTATTTTATTTTATAATTAATTTTATTTTGTTTTTGTTCTTACTCTAGAGTAAATTAATTAGCTTGATTTTAATGATAGTTTTTATGTTAATTAGTACTAATTTTTATATTAGTGCTTGTACCTAGAAATTTTTATAATTTTAGTGATTTTATTTATGATTTATAAGTAGATTTTAGTCTTGATTAAAAATCCTATTCATCCTCTTAATAGGATTTTATTTTTTGTAATTAATTAATTATTTTGTATTTGTTTTTATTTTATTTTATAATTAATTTTATATTGTTTTTGTTCTTAGCTCTAGAGTAAATTAATTTGCTTGATTTTAATGATAGTTTTTATGTCAATTAGTACTAATTTTTATATTGGTGCTTGTTCCTAGAAATTTTTATAATTATAGTGATTTTATTTATGATTTATAAGTAGATTGTCAATTTTCTATCAATCCTTATAAAATTCTTCTAGTCAAAGTTAATATGATTTGGTATTATAATTATAAAAGGTATTAATATTAATTAATGTTAATGTTAATATTAGTGATCTAAGATTCTTTGTTTTTTTAGTTAAGATGTAAATTATTGTTTTTAATTTTGAGAATTTGAAATTAGGGTCAGTGTTTACTATGAGTGTGAAGTGTAGAAAGAGAAGGTTGGGGAGGAAGGTCAAGCGTAATGGGGGAAGGGTTGAGTTGGGAGAGGGTGTTCTAGGATCTTAAAGAAGGAATCCAATTGTCACTTATTTTCCAGCCTTCATCTCGATTGAGATTGTTAGGGTTTTTGCCTATTTCTATGGCTTCTCTCAGTTTTCTATGGTGGTAATGATCAATTTTGGTTACTACCCTAAAGTTTTCAATATAGATATGATGATTGATTTTACTACAATGTTCGACCAGAGCTGAGGTTTTTGAGCGGTTATGTTTTATATTGGCGACATGTTCTTGGATTCTGGTATGGATAAATCGACCAGTTTCTCCAATGTATGTTTTCTTGCAAGAACATGGAACCATGTAAACTCCTTTGTGGCATTTGCGATCAAAGAGATCTTTGACTGATTTTAGGCATCTGCTGATGGTGTTCATGGGTCTGAAAGTGGTGCTAATTTTGTTCTTTTTTAAAATGTAAGCAATTTTATCTGTTGTGCCTAATATGTAAGGGAGGTGCACCTTGCCTAAATGATCATCTAGTGGTTGTTTGTTTTTAGGATTCTCTGCATTCTTAAAGGCTTTGATCACTCGGTGTTTATTGTATCCATTCTCATTGAATACATTCATAATATGGTTCTTCTCATCTTCAAAATGATTTTCATCCGAAATATGAACGACCCTGGTTGCTAGAGTGTTGAGAACACCAATTTTTGGGGATGGATGGTGGTGAGAGTTGGCATGTAGGTAATGTTCCATGTGGGTTTTTTACGATACACCTAGTGTGATATAGATCCATCTTTTTTTCTCTTGATTAAGATATCAAGAAAAGGAAGGCTATCATCTTCCTCTATTTCCATGGTAAATTTGATGGAATTGGATAGACCGTGTAGGTGTTGTAGGAAATTGTTTAATTTTTATTTTCCATGGGGCCAAATAATAAAAGTGTCATCTACAAATCTTTTCCAAGGAAATCGAAACCATCTGATCCACATATAAACAAGTATAATACTCATAGAAATACAAGGATAAATAACCTCAGACTGATGATGCAAAATCCAAACCCAGGATGGGACTACCATATTCCACCCGACCATAGAATGGCTGAGCCAAATGTCTCTTCAGCCATTCACCCCCAGGCCATATTCCAAGCATGAATGTGGGACTCAAACCAAAAGAACCAACTAGGCCATCCCAAGGCTAAACCACCTCATCCTCATCAATATAAACCATTTTTTACTGTAATCGATCTTGGATCACTAGGCCAAACAATGAACATGTAATAACAAGCTTTACCATGATCTCCACCAGATCACTAGGAAAAACAAGCATGGATGCCACAAGATTTCTCCACCTACACCGTGAGGAAATTTCTTATTTCCTAGTCTCTTAGGGTTGACTGCAATACACAACGGTTCACTAGACCCTAAAGTGAGACCCACTGTCCAAGCTTTATTGCATATCCAAACCCTGGATTACTAGGCCCAACGAAGAGCAATCCACCTCTTGGCCTTACCATATATCCCGCCAATCACAGGAAAGGATTTCTAAGCCCACCGAGGCAACACAAAATTCGGATTTAACGCAACCCATAGTCCAATTCAGGGGTTACTTTATGCCATTTGTTCTATCATTCGGAGATCCACCTCACTCAGCTTCGAATCCATCCGACAATCTAGCTCAACCAAAACATGAGAAATACATCACATGACGGTTATCTAGAAATATCGAGGCTAGGCAGAAAACGTTGTCACACTTGACAAAACCCATGCCATAACAACAAAAGAACCACATGCAATACCATGCATGCAAAATCTAGCAAGGATGTAGGTTTTAAACTCGTACAAAAATTACCTGCATACTAATTCCAAAACACATAAAATAAAAAATGCGAGAGCATAACACATAAAACACATATACACAGAGGTTTTCCCCTGGATCCCAAAACCGAGACTACCAACTTGATTTTTCATTATGTTCTTTTCAATGTTATAATACATATTTAGACATGCTGAAGCATCCAATACCATGGAATGAAAACCATCGTGTCCAAAACCATGGACTGAAAAACCCTTGCGTCCAAAAACAAGTGTGAAAATCATGTACAAAACCATAGGTGGGTCCGCCCAACCTAACATAGGTTTCAAAACCAAAATTTTCCAGGGCGCTACCCCGGACCCCATAAAGTGGGGTTACCTGCACCCCTCAAACCCCCTGTGACCCCCCGCTACGCAATCAGTGCAACAAATGGGTGGCTCTGCCCCCCCTCTAACCCCTCGGTTAACTACGTGGGCTAGTCGTGGAAAGAATATAACACAACCCAACATTCTCCCACTTGTTGTTTTCTTTCTAGAGGGGGCCAATAGAAAGCTTAGTCATTTATTCTGCCCTGCAACACCCATTGTTTCTCTACACCAAGAGAACTTCTCAGAGCTCACAAATTTTGTCAATGCATATGCAGTGTTCTTCAAAGTGTCCACCTTTACCAGCAACACCTTTTTGTCTTCTATCATATCCCTCACAAGGTGATACTGAACATCAATGTGCTTTGTTTTTGAATGATATGCAGGGTTCTTTGCTAGGAAAATTGCACTTTGGTTGTCACAGTCTATCCTTATAGCTCCCTGTACTAACCCCATACTTGAACACAATCTTTGCAACCAAACTGCTTCCTTGCTTGCATGAGTGGCTACCATGTATTCTGCCTTTGTAGTTGATAGTGC
>APFE031090977.1:59556-79991 GCA_000404065.3 Pinus taeda | reverse complement strand
CCTTCAGGTTGCTTCATGTATATTTCCTCTTCCAAATCCCCGTGAAGAAATGTTGTCTTCACATCCATCTGTTCTACCTCAAAATCAAAAGCACCAACAACAGATAAAAGTAATCTAATAGAAGTTACCTTGGCAACAGGAGAAAAAATATCACCAAAATCAATTCCCGGCACTTGGGAATAACCTTTTTCTACCAACCGAGCTTTGAATTTCTCCACCTTTCCTTCTGCATTTGTCTTCTTCTTGAACACTCATTTGCTACCAATGGGTTTCCTTCCAGCCGGCAACTCCACTAGATCCCAAGCCTCATTTTTGTGCAAAGATGCCATTTCATCAACCACGACCTCTTTCCGGAGTTTTCCATCCTTTGAATCTACTGCTTCCTTCATAGTTCTGGGATCATCATCAGTAATAGGTAAAGAAAAATTTGAATATAAAGTAGATGGACTATACCTTTCTGGCTACCTTCTTTCTCGAATTAATCTTCTCACACCCAGAGTTTGTGGCTCTTCATCTTATGATTCCTCCTTTGCTGTAGAGTCTGATTCTTCCTCCTTTAGCTCAAACTCTATCTTCTCAGGTTCCTTTGGTTGGACTTCATGTTTAATAACATCTTTCACCTCTCTAAACACCAAATCTTGGCTATACACAACCTTCCTTGTTACTGGGTTCCAAAGCTTATAACCCTTTAAATCATCCTTATACCCAATAAAAATGCACTTTTTATATTTACTATCCAACTTGGTTCGTTTCTCCTTTGGAACATGTACATATGCATCACATCCAAATACCCTCAAATGTGAAAGAGAGGGTTTTTTACTAGTCCATACCTCTTGTGGAGTTTTATCCTCCAAAGCTAATGAAGGTGATTAGTTGACCAGGTAACATGCTGTCTCCACTACCTCTACACAGAATTCCTGTCCTAACCCGACACCACTGAGCATGATTCTTTCCCTTTCCATCAATGTCTTATTCATTCTTTCTGTAGCTCCATTTTGCTGAGGTGTATATGGAGTAGTCTTCTGCCGTGCTATACCACACTTCTTATAGAATTCTTCAAATTCCTTACTGCAAAACTCTCCACCATTATCTTTCCTCAGCACCTTTATCTTCTTCTGTCTGGTTTTCCGCTAGAGCCTTGAATTCTTTAAACCTATCAAAGACTTCAGATTTCTTCTTAAGGAAATATATCCATGTATTCCTTGAGAAGTCATCTATAAATGATACATAGTACACAGACTTGCCCAGTGATGGAACCTTCACAGGTCCAAACACATCACTCTACACAAGCTCTAATATCTGTTTTGTCCTCTTACCACCAGAGGGGAAACTCACCCGATTCTGCTTCCCATATACACAATTTTCACAGAAATCAAAATCTAGAGAGTTATTACTCATACCTTCTACCATACCTTTACCATGAAGTATTCGAAGGCCCTTCTCTCCAATATATCCATGCCTTTGATGCCACAGCATGGTCTTCTCTCCAGAGACCACTAGATTTTCTGCTCCACTTTTAGGAACCACAGAACTATTGCACCCATCAACAACCGTGCCACCTTGCATCTTGTACAGAGTTCCAATTCGAACTCCCCGCATCAATACCAGTTCTCCTCGAACCATATTGCACGTATCCTTCTCGAACACTATTTTTACACATGCATCATCCAACTTGCTTACAGAAATCAGATTTCTGGCTAATGCAGGAATATGCAGAACACCCGGAAGTGTTATAACTCTTCCACCTTGAAACTTCAACTTTTCTTTTCTGCGGCCAATGATTCTATCTTTCCTTTCATCCCCTAAAAGACATCACCACCATCATATTTCTCATACTCATAGAACCATTCTTTATGGGGAGTGAAGTGAAAGGATGCACCTAAGTCAATCAACCATGCCTTATGATCTACATGTGTACTTGAAGAAGACAAGTACACATCTCCACCTTCATCTGAGGTGGTTTTCGCCTCTGCAGAAGGATCATCATCAGATTCCTTTCCTTTATCAGGAGCTTTAGATTTACAGTCCCTTTTGTAATGCCTTTCCTTTCCGCATTTCCAGCACACCACCTTTACAGGTTTTCCTGGAGATTGAGATCTCCCACTCGATGACTTATTTTTGTTTCTGTTCTAGGACCGTCCTTGTATAGACAAGGCATCACCATTCTGGCTTCCATATTTTTCTGTCTCATCTCCTCCATTAGCAAGGATTAGACTATTTCATCAAACTGCAAGGTAGTTGGATTGCTACCTATTGCAATAACCAGACTATCCCATGAATCTGGTAGAGAACACAACAAACTGATGCACTTATCTTCATCTGAAATTTTAATATCAACAGATGCTAACTGACTTACCACAATATTAAATGCGTTTAGATGCTTTGTCACCGAGTCTCCATCTTTCATCCTTAGGTTATACAACTTTTTCCACAGGAACAGTTTATTCATTAGAGACTTAGATTGGTACAAAGTCCCTAAATTGTCCCACTAAGCCTTCGCCGCAGCTTCCCCTGATACATTCAACAATACTGGATCTGAGACACACAATCCTATTGTGCTCTTTGCCTTCCAATCCAACTTCTTCCATTCTTCATCGGACACTCCCATTGGTTTAGTACCTAGATCTACCGCGATCCATTGATCTTTATCCACCAATAGATCCTCCATCTTGAGCTTTCACAACTCAAAACTCTGACCATTAAATTTCTTGACCTCTATCTTTCCACTGCTTGCCATCTTCTTTCACCACCATAATCAATCTCGTAGATCTCCCACTGAACAGGGTCTACCACAGGCCCGAGCAAAACCCCTCAGCAACAAAGGTGTCCCCTTGAAGCCAAAACATCTTTGATACCAAATGTAGGTTTTAACCCCATACAAAAATTACCTGCATACGAATTGTAAAACACATAAAATAAACAATGCGAGAGCATAACACATAAAACACATATACACATATATTTTCCACTGGATCCCAAAATCGGGACTACCAACTTGATTTTTCATTATGTTCCTTTCAATGTTGTAATACATATTTATACATGCCGAAGCATCCAATACCATGGAATGAAAACCATCGCGTCCAAAACCATGGACCGAAAAACCATCGCGTCCAAAATCATGTACGAAAATCATGCACAAAACCATAGGTGGGTCTACCCAACTTAACATAGGTTCCAAAACCAAATTTTTCCGGGGCACTGCCCCGGACCCCATAGAGTGGTGTTACCTGCATCCCTCAAACCCCCTATGACCCCCCCACTACGCAATCAACGCCTCAAACCCCCTGGTTAACTACGTGGGCTAGTCGTGGAAAGAATATAACACAACCCAACAAAGGAAAACACACAGTAAAATCGATACTTGCAAAGAATACTATTTTTAGTTTCTTGATCCTACTCTTCTTTACTTGCTCCTTCCTTCCTCTTGTCTTATTTTCCTTTCTTAATCCAATGCCAAAGTGCTCCAAGAAAACTCTAAGTGTTGAAGAGTGAAAGAGAGAGAGAATAACGAGAGAGCTCCAAAACTGAACTAACAAAAAGTTACAAACTATTCCTCAGAAGCCTTTTTATCAATTAGGATTCTGTTTTCTTCATTTTCCATTATTTTCCTTCAATTTCCTCCTCACATGCAACCTATGACCTTTCACCTTACTTTTCCCCTATTTTCCTTTATTTTCATAAATAAATGTGCCAAAAATGCCATTTTTCCTTTCCAAATCCTTTTCCTTTGCCAATTTCCTTAGCCAAAATAAACCAAATGAACACCCACTAGGATGTTTTTCCCAACATTCAGCTTGGAGTAAGTGTCCCATCAACCGTGGTTATTATTTTTCCTTTATTAACTTTTATTACATGGAATTTTCACTAGGGCTGTTATAGAACCCTCCCATTGGGGGACACCTCCCTTGGTGTTCAACAACATCTATACCTCAAAAAAACCACTGAAAAGAAAACATATTTCCCAATGGAGGTTTATAACATAGCTTGATGCAGTATTTACAATGATCACCCTGCTTAAAAGCAAACCAACATGACAACTGTAATGACATGACACCCATACCGCTTATTGGAGCTTTATAACATAACTCATGATAGTATTTACATCCATATACTTATGTACATATACCAACACATCACCAAACATGTACCAAAATATATACCAAATACATACACCAAAAAACCATACCAAATAGTGTTTGCCTCAACCGACAAACAGTGAAGGATACATAGCCCGTGTCTGATCCACCGTCCCTGATGTAGCTTCATCGGGCCCAAAGTGCTTCCATTGCACTTTAACTTGCTCGATTTCTTGGTTTCAGAGCATGATCACCTTTTTCTACAATATACACTAAGGCTCTGACTATAATTCTCCATCTGGTTCCACCTGCAATACAAACCAATCAATCACATGATCAACATATTTAACATACTTCTTAAGCAATGACACATGGAAAACATCATGGAATTTCACTATTGAAGGCAGTGCAAGTCAATAGGATACTGGCCCAATCCTCTCAATAATACTAAAGGGTCCACAAAACTATGGTGCCAACGTAGCACATGATCCAATCTGTAAGGAGCTCCTCTTTGGTTTGATGTGCAAGTACACATGTTTCCCAACCTGGAACTCCTTGAACAACCCGTTCTGATTTGCATAGCTCTGTGCCTATCCTGTGTTGCCTTTAGATTCTTCTTTATAACCTGCATTTCCTATTCCATGTCTGCCAACATATCCAGTCTAATCAACACCCTGTTAACTTGATCACTCCAATTGATGGGAGTATTGCAACTCCACCCATACAATGCCTCAAACAAAATCATCTTCAAATATTCTTGATACCCATTGTTGTAAGCAAACTCTACTAGTGGAAGATACTCTTCCCACTTTTGTTGCTGATGCATCAAGTACATCCTCAAAATTTCCTCCAATATATTGTTGACCCTCCCAGTTTGTCCATCTGTCTGTGGATGATAAGTTTTACTGAAGGCCAATTCTATGCCCAAACCTAGAAACAACTCCTTCCAAAATTTGTAAGTGAGTTTTGCATCCTTGCTAGACAAAATATTCTTTGGAACACCATACAATATAACCACGTCTTTGATGAATACTTGTGCTACATTTCTAGCTAAGAATGTAGACTTCACTGGAATGAAGTGTGAAACCTTATTCAACCTGTCCACAAAAACCATGATGGAATTATGTTGTCTCACTTCCTCGGAAAAATTGTGATAAAGTGCATAGAAATGACCTCTCATTTCCATTCTAGAATCGAAATCGACTGAAATAGTCCACTTGGATGCTTAGACTCTTCCTTCACATGCTGACAATCAAAACACCTAGCTACAAAATCTGCTACATCCTTCTTCAGATTTGGCCAATAATAAAATTTCTTCACTACAGTCATTGTCTTCTGGTAGCCTTGGTGACTCGAATATGGTTTCGCATGAAACTCCCTCAAGATCACCTTCTTGATCTCACTGTTATTTGGCACATATATCCTATCGCTAAATCTAACCAATCCATCCACTGTAAGATAATAGTCCACATCCTATGCACCTGCACCTATGCCTGTACATGTACTTGTACCTATACATGTACCTGTACCTATACTACTACTTATACATGTACCTATACTACTACCTTTACCTATACTCTTCTACAACATTTGCACAATCTCCATATACTTGACATCCTACTGACCTGTCTGCAAGATCCTATCATGTAAATATATCCCATAGGATCTCATAGTTGTTATATGATTTACTTGTATTTGCATGTTAAGAGCATTAACAACCTTGTTCTCCTTTCCTTTAATATACTTGATCTCGAAGTCAAACTCATTGATCGTGGCAAGCCATCTAGCCTGTTGGGCATTTAGATTCAATTGGTCAAACAAATACCTCAACCTAATGTGATCACTCATCAACAAAAAACTTCTACGAAGAAGATAATGCTTCCACATCTTCAATGCATGTATTATCGTTGTTAAATCAAGATCATGTGTTAGGTAGTTCTGCTTGTGCTTGTTTAGTTTTCATGGCTCATAGCATACCACCTGTCCTTCCTGGATAAGGACTCCACCAAGTCCTCTTTTGCAAGCATCTGTGCATACTGCAAACCATTTGTCTGGATTTGTAATCTGTAACACTGGTGCATGTGTCAACAATTGCTTAAGTTTCTCAAAACTGGCCTCACACATCTCTTTCCATTCAAACTTCTTAACTTTCCTTTGCAATGATGTAATAGGATAAGCAATCTGTGAGAAGTTCCTGATGAACCTCCTATAATAAATTTCCAATCCCATGAATATCTCACCTCACCCACATTCATGGGAGCTAACCAATCCATGATGGCCCTTATCTTTTCTGGATCCATTGTTATGCCCTCCTTGGAAATAACATGTCCCAGGTAGTGTACCTCAGTATGAAAGAAACTAAACTTGCTGGGATTATCATACAACTGATGCTCTCTCAACAAACTCAACATTGTTGCTAAATTCTTGACATGCTCTTCCTCATTTTTAGAATATACCAATAATGAACATAATAAAACATTTATCCAAATACAAACATAACACATTATTATCAAGCACATAAATGTAGTTGGATCATTAGTCAATCTAAAGGGCACTACAACAAACTCATAATTTCCATACTTGGTCTGGAAATTTGTCTTTTAATTTTCCTCCTCCTTGATGTGTACCTTGTGGTATCTTGATCTCAATTCGATCTTCGAGAACACTGCTACTCCCTTCAATTGATCAATCAAGTCATCAATCCTCAACAATGGATACTTGTTCTTGATGGTCACTTTGTTCAACTTCTTGTAGTCCATACACAATCTAGGAGTACCATCCTTCTTCTTTACAAACAATATCAGTGTGGCCTAATGTCATACACTTGGTTTAATGTATTCCTTGTCCAACATTTCCTTCAAATTCAAATTCAACTCTACCAACTCAGATGTGCTTATCCTGTAAGGTGCTTTTGATGCTGGAGCTTCCCCTGGCACTAACTCAATAGAAGAGTCTACTTCCCCGTGAGGTGGCAACTCTAAAATCTCCTTAGGAAATACATCCTAAAACTGGTATAGAACTAGGTACCTGCTCAAAACATTTGCATCCTCAATTTCATTACCTTTGTCACTAGAAATGTGCGCTACAAATAACATACACCCTTTTTTGCGACTACGTTTTTCCTGCATAATTGTCACCATCCTAACTGATGTGGATTTCTTCTTTCTCTGTAAAACTCTTGGTTCCCCATTGTCATCCACACACTCAATGGATTTGTCATAACAACCCACCTTGGTCCTATGAAGGTACAACCAATCCATGCCCAACAATACACTGTATGATCCCAATGGTAATAAATTCAAATGTGTTGCACTAGGAATACCATTCAAATCAAATGCACAAGATCTTACCCAATGATGAACTCGCTACTTCGTACTTGTAGCCAACTTCACTAACCAATATTTTGCATGCACTTCTTTATTCAAACCACACTTATCCAGCAAGTCATGACTAACATAACTATAATTAGATCCAATGTCAATCAAAATAGAAATAACTTGATCACAAAGCTTACCATCCATCTCAATGATAAATGCATGATGGTTTACCTGTTTGTTATCCAATGTTGCATAGATATAAGGAACACTTTGACCAACATCACTAATATTCCGTGCCTCATGTGCACTATATGTCTAAGGCCTAAAATCCTTATTCTGTGGACAATCTCTCTTAAGGTGCTCCTTACTGCATGTCCAACACTCCAACCGACCAATACCCTCACCTCTATGTTGTTGTTGTGATCCATGTCCCTGTCTAGCTACATTGAACCTCTTTTGTGGTGCCACATTTTCTTTATCTTCTATGTTCTGAGGCCTTTTTATTTTCAGCTACCATTTACCTTTACCTTTGTCTTTTCCTTTCCATCCTTGTTAAGATTCATTCTTACGCTTTGACTATTCATAGAAATGCTTCAATTTCCCAATAAATTCCTCAAGTGACCAAGGCTCATCATACTCAATCTGATCTCTATATGGTAATTGAAAACCACTGACAAGTCATTAAACTTTACCCTTCTCATCTTTAAGATATGTTACATACCTCAATAACTCCAAGAACTTAGTTGTGTACTCTTCATCTGTCATTGATCCCATCTTTAACTCATAGAATTCTTTGGCCTTACTCTCGTAGTGCCTTTCTGACAAATACTTCTTGGAAAACCTATTGAACTTGTGCCAAGTCAAGTCACATATCCTAATGTATCTAACCCACTTCACATCTTCGCACTAGATGTATGCTTTACCTTTGAGGCTGAAAATAGTTATTATGGCCTTCCTATTATCTGTGTACTCATGCAACACAAAGAACTTCTTCATCCCAAGTATCCAAGCCTATGCATCTTCCAGCTTCTTCACATCTCCATCAAAAGTAGGTGGATTTTCTTTCTTAAACTCATATAGAAAGTTTCCCCTATCACTCCTATAAGGATGATAACTATGACGATCATGATGCCTATCAGAACTACAACTAGAATAATACTTGTATCCATCACCTCTCATATCTAGAGTATCCAACAATTTTCCATTTCTAACCATGTCATCTCTATTTGACCTATGACCACCATGAGACCTACTGCCATATGCCCCATTAGTTATGTTGTCATGTCCATGGCTGATCTGAAGTGGCCCTTGTCATTTCAATTCTGACAAACTCTGAAGGAGTATTGCATTAACTTATGCTTTTTTATCTTGTGTCTGCATGATTTTGTCATTGTCTGCCTTATAACTCCTCATTTCTTCCTTCAAGCTTCTTAATGTGTCTGCTAAATAAAAAGAGTGCCCAACAACACACTGCTCATCTAATTTATAGGGAGAATCTTTTTATTC
This sequence comes from Pinus taeda, assembly GCA_000404065.3. NCBI lineage: Eukaryota > Viridiplantae > Streptophyta > Pinopsida > Pinales > Pinaceae > Pinus > Pinus taeda. Next base: position 71,089 of record APFE031090977.1, on the reverse strand, counting down.
TACCATCTTGCTATTCATTTTTATATTTTCCTGCAAGGCATACTATGTTAGCTAAACCAAATCACAATAAACTAATGTACCTTAGCATAATTTAGGGAGGATATCTCATCTACAAGAACAACCAATCAACGTACTACATGTATAACATAATCATGGCAACATATATACATATAACACATAAGCACATAACCATGTAACCACCAGTCTAGCTAGAGTGTAGTCATCAATGCATGACCATATCAACTACACATACCATGACCTCATGCATGACAACACAACCATACCAATGTACATTGATAGTACACAAGCATAAACAATATGTAGCAAATCATACACTCATGATGATACACTTTACAACAACAACATCCTCATTCACATGGCAACATCACTACAACCATGATCGACACCATGCATATTCAACAAGCATATATACCACAAGAATGGTTAACACACGTGAAACTGAAATGAATACATTACCAACACACATCACCCATCTAGTCCGAGGGGTGAACCATGCTCTGATACCACTCTGTAACAACATCCTCCCACATCTACCCAAGTAACCGACCAACCGAGGTAAACATGGACAAGAGGCTACTATGATTGAATTCAACCTCCTAGGTGACCTTAAGGAAATGGAATTGATATAAACACAACATACAAACCTTCCGCATCAACTATAGGACTCCTAAGGACCATCCCAACATTTCTGGTAATTAGTGCCTGGGTCCCACTGAGGTTTTATACCACTTGATCCCTGGACGCTCCCATGATATGTGCCTGACAACATCTAAGAGGCTCTGGACGCTCTCATGACAAGGCATGCTAGCATCTAGGGACTATATTTCTTAGTGTTGTGCTAGCATCCCTAGGATTTGAGCCACTTTTTCAAGCCCAGAGCCCAGGTCACTTCCCAGAATTGAATGAAACCTTTAGAACAAAAAGATAACAAGGAAATGATGATGAAAATTCAAATACTTGAACAAGCCCTTAACTGGACCTCTACTAACCATGACAAGAATTTCATCAAACAAATCACAAATATGTAATCTACAGGTGTAAACAACAAATTTAAGCATAGGGGTCTCATACTTATTTAAGAATCGCTAAGAAGCGTTGTTCCCTTATATCATTTGTTGCATTATCATCTATTAGGTCATAGATACATTACTCATTCATTACAAGTAAAAACATGATGAGAACCATACATAGCCACTGTCATAAAAAATATACATAACCAACATACTAGCAACATAAATACCAAGGAAATCACATCCATCTGATCGACATATAAACCAATATAATACTAATAAAAATACAAGGAGAAACAACTTCATACTGATGATGAAAAATCCAAACCCAAGATGGGACTACCATGTTCCACTCGACCATAGAATGGATGAGCCAAATCTCTCTTCATCCATTCACCCCCGTGCCATATGCCAAGCATGAATGTGGGACTCTAACCAAAGGAACCAACCAAGGCATCCTGAGGCTAAATCACCTCATCCTCATAAATAGATACCAGGCTTTACCGTAATCCATCTTGAATCACTAGGCCAAATAATGAACATGTAATAACAATATTTACTATGATCTCCAATAGATCACAAGGCCAAACAAGCATGGATTCCACTAGATTTCTCCACCTACACCATGAGGAATTTTCCTGTCTCCTAGTCTCTCAGGCTTTACCACAATCCACACTGGACCACTAGGCCCTAAACTGAGGCCCACTCTCCACTCTTTACCACATATCCCAACCCAAGATTACTATGCCCAAAAAAGAGCAATCCACCTCATGGATTTACTATATATTCTGCCAATCACCAACAAGGATTCCTAGGCCCACCGAGGCAACACAAAATCTGGCTTTATGACAACCCACAATCAAGTTTAGGGTTTACTAGGTTATGTGTTCTACAATTTAGAGATCCACCTCACTCAGCTTCAAATCCATCCAGTAATCCAGCTCAACCAAAACATGAGAACCCCATCACACCATGGATATCCAGAAATGGTAAGGCTAGGCTGAAAACATTGTCACACTTGGAAAAACCCATGCCATAACAGCAAAAGAACCACATGTAATACCATGCATGCCAAATCTAGCAAAAGAAAACACACATGCAAATCGATACCTACAAAGAATATTGTTGTGGTTGGTTGATCCTACTCTTCCTTTCTTGCTCCTTCCTTCCTCTTGCCTTCTTTTCCTTACTTGATCCAATGCCAAAGTGCTCCAAGAAAAATCTAACTGTCTAAGAGTGAGAGAAAGAGAGGAAAATGAGAGATCTCCAAAACTGAACTGAAAAAAGGTTACAAACTGGTCCTCAGAAGCCTTTTTATCAATTAGGCCTCTATTTTATTCATTTTTCCATTATTTTCCTTCAATTTCCTCCTCACATGCAACCTGTGACCTTTCACCTTACTTTTCTCCTATTTTCCTTTATTTTCATAAATAAATGTGCCAAAAATGCCATTTTGCCTTTCCAAATCCTTTTCCTTCACCTTTTCCAATTTTCTTATCCATAATAAACCAAATGAACACCCACTAGGATGTTTTGCCCAATATTCATCTTGGAATAAGTGTCCCATCAACTGTGGTTATTATTTTTCCTTTATTAACTTTTATTACATGGAATTTTTGCCAGGGTTGTTATAAAATCAGAACCAACACACTTTCATGCATATGTTATTATTATAGTAGGACTATTCTTGTTGTATTGGAAATTTATGTTATTTAACTTACACATGGTTATGAACTAATTTGTATGCATTTGTAAGAATCATGTTGAATGTGTGTTGTTGGATTAACTCATCACTTTAACTTGTGGAGTATTCTACATTTTAGCTTGTGATGTCATTTCACTCATGTGTTCCTTTGAAGCCGTGTACTATTACAAGATTCCAAAGGGTGCTCTTCCTCTTCCCCTCCATGTGTTAGAACCTTCAGGCATCATACTTTACTCTCCATAGGGTCACACATTTTCTCTCACCCAAAGTTATCATACTTTCCTCTGCACGCTACCGTGGTTAAGGCATTAAATTACCAACCACTATTGGGGCTCCTACTCCAAACAATGTGAGGTCTAGTTGGGACATCATATTGGGGAGATCCCCTAAATGTTGGCAGGTCCAACACCGTCAACAAGTAAGATTATATCAAATGATTTTTCTATTACCAACTTAATATTTGTGGATGATATTTTAGTTTTCTATAATGGTTATGTTTGGGATGTGACAAATTTAGCTGAGATTGTTATCCTATTCAAGAAGGAAATCGAGATGGTTGTAATTGCTAGAAAGTCATCTATAATTGCACAATTACTAGAAGAATTTGAACTTTAGAATATTAGTGTTCTCCCATATCAGTAGTCTAATCTCGAAGAAGGATTAAAATATTTGGGGTTTCATTTAAAACCAAATTGATATAAGTAAGAAGATTGGATGTGGTTAATATTTAAGATTGAAAAGAGATTAAAATGTTGGAGCTTCAGGTGGCTATTGTGGGAAGGAAGGTTTGTTCTAGTGAAGCCATTGCTTGAGGCAAAACCTATTTTCTGGATGCCTGCTACATGTATTCCAGGGGGAATAATGGAAAAGGTCAGGAGGCTATGTTTCAAATTTTTGTGGGCAAGTTCTCATGATTAGTTTGTTCTCGCTTGGGTGAAGTAGAAATGTATTGTTGTTCCCAAACTTCTTGGAGGGTGGGGCCTAAAAAATATTTTTATGTTTTCGAAGGAACTTGCAACAAAATGTTAGTGGAGGCTTCTTTCCGCCTCTAGTATTTGGACCTCAATTTTTTTCCAGAAATATATACATCCCTACTCGATTGAAGATTGGATTAGGCTGAGTGACAAACCATGGTCAAATATCTCTATAATATGGTATGTAGTGCTAAACTCATTTGATCCCATTGCTTCGGGGTTAGCATGGAAGGTGGGGGATGGTTTGAAGGTGAAGTTGGGTTAAGATCCTTAGCATAGAAGTGATATTTTCCATTGGTTACCTCAAGCCCTTATTGATTGGATCAAAGACAAAGGTTTCTGTCATTTTTCTCATATAATTAACCTAGATTATACTTCTATATGGAGATAGGGGTGGCTTTTGGCAAATGATATGCAGATCAATTAGGATTTTAGGGAAATTTTGAGGGGTTACTTGGAGGCATTGGTAAAGGGTCATATTGAAATTTATAAAGAGGAGGGTGAGCTGGTTTGGGATCATTCTATAGATGACACTTATAGTCCAAATGTGGGTTATATTCATTTGAATTTGGAAGCTAAAAATGGTGTGAAGATGTGGTGGTGGATAGGGGTATGAAGGATCAAGAGTCCCGACAAATTCATGTATCTTTATGTGGTGTATTTTGGCAAAGAAGGGCACAATATTGGGCATGAGTGGTTCCCTTTACGCAAATCAAATGGTGAGTCTATTGAACATATTTTTGCTAATTTTTCTTTCTGTTTCTAGATCTGGTATTGATGTTGTTTGGTCTGTGGTCAGTTTTGTGTTTTACATGGACCTTCTATGGAGGAGAAGTGACAATCCTAGATATAAAACAAGAAAACTAGACCCTCCAAGGCTCTGCCTCTTCTAAATTTTTGGGGAATTTGGCTAGCTAAAAAAAATAAATAATCCAAAACTTGTTTTCTAGTCCATACAGGGTGGTTACTGAACTACTAGCAATTTTAGGTAATTTCCTACAGCCTATGGCTTCCATTCGTGCAAGAAATTTCCAAATGTTGAGCCTAATATTTATCCTATGTGGCACTTCTTTAATGGGGATGAACAGGGGGAGGATCATCTATGTGGTGGTGGTTTTATATTACATATTTTTTATTAACATTGTTTCAAAGTTAGTATGGGATTAGGGATTGGTACCAACAATTTGACCGAATTATTGTCTTGTCGCTCTCTAGTGGATTTTACTAGAGAAAAAGGTTGTGAACAACTTCAAGTGTTTGGTGACTCTTCATTGGTCATAAATTGGATTAATGGGATTCATCAATGTTGCAACATTCTCCTGGTTGATATTTTGGAAGATTTACAAATAATAAAGATTATTTATTCATATTTTCCATGCACTCATATTTACAGGGACATAAATAGTGAGGAAAATCAACTTTTTGAGGAAGGCTTGCAATTGGATTGGACCACTTGGCATATTGAAGAAATATTGAATGATGCTCACTATAGTTATTATCACAAGCCTTTTGTGGATGTTCAAAACTCTCAACATTAGAATCATCACTTTTTGGTATTTTTGCAGTTGATCCTTCATCATATACTCTGTTGTTTGTTTTCTCATGGAAACTTTGTGTGGAGAATTTTTGGTTGTCATTTATGGCACTATTTATTTTTTATTAACAATGGGTATTTTTTTGCTCTCTTCTAACCTATGGGGTCAAACTTCTGCTATACTTCTTTGAGATGGTCACATGTGACTTTTTTTTGCTATTCTATGGCGCTAAGTGACATGACTAGATCCCATCGAATACACATTAAACCGTGTATCTCCAAAATGTAATTATGTTTATGATCATAAATATAATTACGCTTTTTTTCCTAGGAAGAGAAAAAATTGGCTCATATCTTGTCTTACCATCCTTAATCTAGTGAAATTTGAGATTGTGAATAAACATTTAGAACAATATTTACATTGATTTGCATATGATAAACAAACACATTGGATCAAGTGGTTTATCTTGGAAGATTGGTGGTACAACACATCCTTCCACACTTCATAGGAAATGTCCCCATTTAAGGCAATTTATAGATGTCATCTTCCATCCATCACATCCCCATTGAAAGGGACTATAATAGCTCAAGTAGTGGAGAATCATAACATATGGTACCAACAGAGGGTTCTAAAATGATCGAAGTATAACTTGGTCATATCACAAAATACGACGAAACAACAACCATATCGAAATGGAATTGAAACAAAATTTGAAGTGGGGGATTGGGTCTCTGTGAGACCACAACCATATAAACATATGTCCATCAAGCAAACAAAAGAAGGACAAGAAATTAATAGTTATTTATTATGGGCCCTATAATGTGTTATGGATTGGAAGTATAGCTTACCAATTGAAGTTTCCTCCTTTCATGTGTACGTCCACTCTTCCATATTTCTTGGTTAAATAAGGTAATCAGTGACAAGATCCTAGTCCAAACTATGTTATAAATGACATTAATAAAGAAGGGAACATCATATTAGAACCCAAAATAATCCTATAAATAAGGATTAATAAGCTAAGGAATCGAGAAATTATTAAGTATCACATCAAATGGAAAAATCTACTAGTGAAAGATGTGCCATGGGGAGATGAATTCTTCATGAACAAATACCATAGTTAGTCAAGAATTAAGGACAACACTTGTTTGAAATATAAGGGCATGTTAAGCCCCAAAAAATCCCTGTGTGAACCTTGAAATCCCTTATTAAGGCATATATATTTTTTTATTACATTTCTATTGTTATATTTTTACATAGGTCAGAACATTTCATTGTACCCTTTCATTATAATCACACCATTTGTCTTGTATATATTTACTAAGAAGACCTATTAATAGGATCATCAAATCTTGTCTCACTTTTGTAAAAGGAGGTTCCCCCTTAAGGTGGACTATAATGATTCACTTCTTATCATTTTGAAGGAACATGGTTCATAGGAATAATCAATGCATCCACTTCCAAAGTTATGATCCACACCATCTAGCCTTGAGCTAGGAGCATGCACTCTGGAGGGTCACCCAATTATGTTGAGATTTTTTTTCCCTTCCATTTTTTCATGTATTCCATATACATTATCTTGCTATAAAAAGGCATCCTACCACTAAAATATTTTCCATAGCTTGTATCTAATTTATCTTGATCCCAAATCTCAAGACTAGATGAGGTTCTTCACTCTTCTGCTGACCATAAATTTTGAGATTTCTAGGGTGAATTAGAGGCTAATGGTGACATGGAAGATGATGGTTGAGAGTTGGTGGGGACCAAAGAGTTTTGAATCAATGAACCTTTGACATATCACGTGCATTCATGGCATACTGAATAATACCCTTAATTTGACTACATATTGGAAAATACCTCTAAAAATCACATTATATAACCCCTAACTAATACGAACCCAATACACCTTCCCAATGTAAAAGACCCCTAATTTCACTAGATATTGTAGATATCCATTTTTTCATTAAAATTTTTATATTTTCATTAACTTTGAGCTCCATTTTTATACCTGCCAATACAAAAACCCTTTACCCCTAATATATGCTTAATATATTATGTCATTTTTCCCTCAATATATATCCCCAAATATGAATGCACATGGTATTGTATTGCTCCCCAAGTGAAGCCCATGTGGTGGGGACAAAACAACCACCAATAAGCATTTTCTCTAATAAAAAAATTCTAATAAACCCTACCAACAATACAAACAAAGTTCCTAAATTAACAAGAGCTATGACCTTAAAACAAGAACTCTAGCCCTAAACATTGATATTTCTCCATAAGAAAATGAAAAAAACACCTTGAAATGCAAAACTAGTGATGCATCATCACCCTTATTTCATTTCAAGGTTAAATTCCAACATTTTTTAACCATGGAATTAAAAAACAAAATATCATGGCTATGAAAAACATGGAAAACACCTTGAAATGCAAAAATAGTGACACAACATCACCTTTTTTAGCGTCAAAATTCCAACATTTTTCAACCATGACATTAAACACCAAATATCATGACTACAAAAAAAACCTTAAAAATCAACACCTAAATCACAAAGTGGTTATACTAAATGCAATTTATTTTTTTAAAGTTTTTTTGTAAGCTAGGTAGGTATTTGTATTATGTCATATTAAAAAACACTTTAACATGAAATGATTATCTATGTTTATTGGTTTTCCACAAGGGAAACTAGACCAGTAACATAAAATTACAGTTTCAAACCATTGAAAGAATCTAGAACTATTGTAAAACTTCAAAAGATATTGTATTTATAGCCTACTATGTCTTGAATTAGCAATATAGATATCATCCTTTGGACTTGTGATTTCAAAAAACTACTAAGATAACTAATAAATTCATAAAGAAACCTTTTCAATGGTGGATTCCACCTGTATTATTACAGATGAACTTGTATCGTTCTGAGTCTATGAACTCCATGTCTACTAGTTTCTTGACCATATTTGTCATTTTGATGTCCAACTTCATGATTTTCTTCTAAGTTTCATCCATAACAAGAAGGATTTCCTATTGCTCCTTGAACATTTCCACCAATAGATTTCCCATTATTGTCTTCAACAACCAGTAGATATTCATAGTCTGCATATATTTGGTGTTGATTTTTATTGTAGTGCTTGTATCTAGAAACTAATGACCCACTTACTTTAGTACTTGTTCATTTATTATAAATATTCTTTCTATTTAGGCCTCTCTTTCTGCCTTCTCAATTTCTTGTTATACTATGGGTGGAGTGTTGATCCACGTGGATATTGGTGGTCACCCACCTATTCCACCTAAAATTCTAGTCGGTTTCAAAAGTTTCCTTAATTATTGCAGCATCTACTATTTTTAGCAGTTTTTCGGGTCCTGAATTTTTGAAGTTGTTTTGACCCCCTAAATGGTGTTTTTTGAGGTATGCAGCAGGCCCATAGCCATAGGTAGGGGTCTGCAACAAACCATATAGTACTCAGATATATCTTCTAATGAGGTATTGTAAGCACCAAATAGAGATCATATGACCAAGTTACGACCTCGGGAAGTTGGTTGCCCAACTAACAACAATGGGGCCCACAAAATATTGGTGGTCCATCTCCTAGGGTAATGTTTTTGGTTGTTTATGGTTTCCCCTTATTTTTCAATAATAAAAAGGCCCTTAAGCCTCATTATAACACAATTTAGAGGCATGTAGCCACCACATCTCTTATGAGAAATAAGCTACCATCACCTGGTCTAGTTTATTTCCATTTTGCTTGTAAGAATATTTTAGTTCTTTGATAATAATGAAATGAAAATTTATTTCTGCTATTTTTTTTTTTCCTACATAATTTTGGATCAAGTGTTATTGTAGTAGACACTGGCCAAATTCTTTACTGCTAATTGAGCTCCAAAGGTGGAAGGTTTTACATTATTGCAATGAATTTCCATCTCTTGTCATTATGACATCCTGACCTTTATAAATATTATGGGGAGATAGATATGTAGAGAGGCTGAAATATATGTGCACAAAGTTTCTAAGGGAAGTATACATAAATTTGTTGAGAGAACGAGTTTTTCTAGTATCTACTCTCGATAGAACTAGAATCAATATGCATGTTGCTCGATTCTTTCCCAGGAACGAAATGAGGAAACTAACTCGCTTAATCCATCAAGTTGACACAATAATAGATGGAGAGGAAAAGAATGGACCTAGTTCCCAAATAGATGTAATTGAATTTTGAGTGATGATTGAGCTATAAAAAATGATACACAAGCAAGGCTTCTGGAGGAAAATGCACTTAGAGAAGGGAGATAAACAGAAAGAGGAGGATATTTTCAAAGAAACATAGTTGAAAGATAGTTTAGAGAACATCATAAGAAAAATCTAAAATCAAGTTGAAGAAAACAAAACCACTGACCAAAGCTAGGAGATTGTATTGAGGTTCTTGTCCATAATTATTGTGTTAGGAGAATATATTTCTAGTTACAACATATAGAATATCAAATTAGACTCCAAAGGTGAAGATCTGCAAAATATAATCCTTGAGAGACAAAGAATTTGAGAACCCACATTCCCAAACAAAACTGAAAATAGGGATAATAAAACAAAGCACAGAGAAGGATAATTGGTAGGAAAAATAAAAGCCCTTAGGCCAATGATCCTTCCCTTTTAATCTCGTCAATTGGTTAGCATAATATGGATTGGAGGTTTCAATTTATTTGATAGGATAACAAAGAGGTGGCTTCTCCAGGCCACCTAGTCTTAGGAGAGAAATGAACTCAAGTCCAATATCCTCGAGAAAAATATTTATGCAACTAACTAAATAGAGAGAAAGAGGAGGAAAACATGGAGTGACAAAGATTTTAAATCATTGGAAGGTAATAAATTTCTTATGCCTACTATAGGATAGAAAAAACAGGTAGAATGATAAGGAAATAGAGTATAAAAGTAGAACTGACCTTAAAATATAGAGACTTGTTGCATGATTGCCTGAAGAGATTGATACTAGCATGTACCCTCTTCCTTGTCGAGTGGGTTGTTGACTTATGAACCCACTCATACCCATTATTGAATGGCTAGATCATCTCTTTTGTTATGCAAGCCCACCCTCGATGCAATACAATGGCTCTCTATTGTTGCAAGCCTTGTAATGAATGATCTTTAATGGAATCAAAGGTGAGAAAGGCTCTCATTATTCCTTCCATGTTTCCCATTTTCCATATGGAGGGAGAAGGCTTCCTCGTTTTACACCTATACCCTGTACACTACTCCACCATATTACCAACATTCATTGGCTTCTATCTTGATCTGTAGTGGGGACAATTTTTTTTTTTGAGGTTACAATTATAGTTCATTTGAAATCTTAGCCTAACAACATAACCCCCTTTTCAATGAGACATTAAAATTGCAATATTTTTTAACTGTAATCAATAAAAACCATCACTAATGTGAACAAAATCATAAAAAACAACCTTAAAAAATAGTGTTAAACAATTTTTTTTAAATAATTTTTTTTAAAGAAAAATCAAATTCAATAGTTAAAAAAAGCACCCTTTTCAAACTAAAAAAATTTGAAAAAAAAAATTATAAAAACAATAAAAACAATTAAAAACCAAATTATAAAATTAAGAAAAAATAAACAAATGAATAAATAAAACACATTAATTATATATATATACACATATTATATATTATAAATATATAAAAATTAAATATTAGAAAAAAACCACAATAATTAAAATCCCAATAATTAAAGCAAGTGTAATTGAAACAGTGCCAATTTAATGTTTGCTCTTATACTCTCTCTCTCCTATAAATATGTATGTTTTATATATTAAAAAACATAACATGTAAATTAAACATGCTTAATTATAATTTTAAACTAATATGATATTAAAAGTTAATATAAAAATTTAACATAATAAGAATTTAATAAACTTCATTTTACACTTGTTTACATCTTGTTCCTATCCATTTATCATACAACTACTTGCATTAATGATGACATACAACTATCCACATGGCACAACTACTTGCTTAAATTATGGTGGACAACTATCTTCATGGCATGTGTTGTGCAAATACTACAATAGAAACACAAACATGTATTACTCATTCAATTTTGCCTTTAACCACATATTAATTTGTCTTTGACCAAAAAATTATTTCGTTTATCCATAGTTTAAGATTAAGAATTCAATTTTGTTATTTTTATTTTTATTTAAATTTATTTATTTGTAAGGTGATCCATTGAAGTCTTATTATGGGCGTTGTTTAGTAACTTCCATTTTTCTATTAATTTTTTTTGTTTGTTTATTTA
>APFE031090977.1:46324-54638 GCA_000404065.3 Pinus taeda | reverse complement strand
TCCTAATTTTATTAAAAAAAAAAATATTGATATATAGTTATTAATTTTTAGGATCTTGTGAGCATTTCTTTCCTAATTTGTTGAATTTGTTTTATTTAGGCATAATTTTTAAAATCTCTGCCTCCAAGATATATTAAGAATTCAAGAAATTGATTTTCTTAAATTCAAGAATTCTAGATTTTTTTCCCTTCTCCTTTCCTGTGTCTGTGATGTCTACATGTATCTGTTTTAACACATTAAAGGATTTGAAACTCCATCTGAGGTGGACACTTGGCTGGCATCAAATCCAATGCAATGCATTGGAGCCTTTCATTTCATTTTAGGGGATTCAAATTCTACATTGCAGATGTATGGGATCCAAACTAATTCTACTAGTGCACATAAGTGGGGGTATTACCAAGATCTCACTTTGAAGTTTTAGATTTTGCTTCAAGTCATTCAAGGACAAGAGATTGCACAACATTTATTGGTAAGTTAGTCTTCAATTTCTAATATGTTTTAATTGGTTTGTTAAAGCTATTTTACCTTCTTTTGTCAAACCAAACATAGAAGTTTGGTTTTAGTTAACATGCAAAATGTTAATGTGTGAATTTTGTTAAAGCTATTTAATCTACTGCAACTTTATTCCTGGTTTTATTCAAAGTGAATGTGTCAAATTCAACCAAATTTAATATTAAATCACAAATCATAGATACACACATACATATAATATTTGGAAAATATTTGAAAAAGGCTAATGATATATTCTATTTATTTCAATATTTGAATTATTTTAATAATAATAATAATATTATTTTGACGACATGAAATATTTTAGGAACTATATATTTTAATTAGAAACTAAGTTGTTTTAATATCTATCTCTAGTTTACTAGTGATTTAAGCTATATAAACTATGCTGGTTATAAATTATTTATTAAATTAATAATAAAACAATGTTATTTTGTATTATTCATAAATATTAATTAACTTGTCTTTACAATTTAATTTGAAAATTAATTTAATGCTAAGTCACAAATTATAGATCATCTCAACTTCATTTTTGTTTTGCAAAAGAAAGCATCTTGTTCAAAACATGACCCCCTTTGAGAGAGAACAATAAAAGTCTTGTTTCATATTCCCTACCTGCACTACCACAAAAACAATTGCATTCAATTCTATATCAATCATGTACAATATTCATGAACTTTGCAGGAGACAAGTGGTTGTGCAAAATAAGTTCTTTGAATTGACATCTCATTCACTTGAAACTAAACATTGGCAAAGAAATAAACTTATAAAGCTTCATTACAACCAATGAGGTAGAGTGCTCACCAAAAAGCACCATTTTAGCACAACATTTTCACTTTCATTTCTATTTTTTATGAAGGTTTTAATTGATCAGCTCACAACCTGTCACTAGTTTAGACTTCAATTAGCTAAATTTAAACTAAGCCACGGGTACTGGCTACCACATAGCACTTTTTATGACACAAATACATTTTTTTTTCAATATATTTTTTATATCTCGCAGTTCAATTTATAATCACATAAAATTATTCATCAACCAAAAAAGCAATTTACATATTTTTTTTAGTTTTCAAAATATTCAGTTTAATATTTTTTTTTTTAAACTTTAATAATCTTCATAGAATTTGTTTAAAAATTTCAAAATAGAGTTGCCTTTTAAGTGCAACATTTTGGAGTTTGAGGTGGATTTCTGGTCGGAATCTAGTGGAAAAAATCGTGGAAAAATCTTTATATATGTTGTTTAAACTGAATTTTTAACTGCATTTATGGATTCAATGCCCTGAAAAACCCATGGGACACTTGGATTGTTTAGATTTCACCCACCAAACTTGTGATTTCAATGAATCCTTGTTGGATTCTAGACAAATTAGATCAGAAATTAAACCAGAAAACTTTTCAAAAGTCACACTTAAAAATAACTCCTTTCAAAACTAATTGACAATATAACCAAAATTTGGCAGGTATAAAAAGAAAAATTAGAAAAAAATGTAAAAACTTTAAATTATATATATTATATAGAGAGAAGAGAGACAGAGAGAGAGTGTGTTTTTTATATGTTGTCAAAAAGCTTTCACATTTTAATTAGTTTTGAAAAGAATTATCTTTAAGTATAACTTTTTGAAAACTTCTCTGGTTTATTTCTTTCTGATCTAATTTGTGGTAGATTCATGCATAGATTCATATATATATAAAATATAAAAAAAAATTAACAAAAAATAATTAAAAAAACAAACAATTATAAATAATTAAAAATAGAAAAAACTATATATTATAAATATAAACCAAAAAAAAATAACAAAAAATAATTAAAAAAAAACCAACAATTAGAAATAGAAAAAAAAAAGTAAAATAAAAATATGGGTTGTAAGGCACGATGCGGGTAGCATTGAGTGGGTCGATGAGTGATGGCTAACGTTGTGTGCATATATAACTTATCATGTATGGGTTTGGTTCTGCATTGAACACTCATATTTGAGTTTGTGTGTTTTTTGTTTTTAATATATGGTGTTTCATATTTTTTAATTTGTTGTTTAAAATTTGTGTTTGTTTGTTTATATGGATTCAACATTTTAAAAAAGTAATGGGGTACTTAGATTATGAAGAGTTTTTAATTCAAATTTGTGATTCCAAAAAATTATTACTAGATTATGAACAAATTATACTAGAAAATATATAGGAAAACCTTTCCAAAAAGTAGCACAAGTAAACCACAACTTATATATTATGTTTTATTTTGTTTTTAAATTTTTGTAATTTTTTTTTTTTGATTTTTTGTTATGTCTGTTTTTGTCTTTTTAATATTTTTATTGAATTTTAAATATTTTTTTTAAACTAATATTTTATTTTTATTAAGGTTTTTTTGAGTTATAATTAATATATTTTTTAATTATTAGATATTTATTTTAGTTTTTTTTTTCAACTTCGAATTTTTAAGCTATTTTTTTGGTTGTTAAAAGTAAATCTTAGTTTTATTTTTATTTCTTAATTTTGTATTTTAAGGGGTTTTTCTTTAAAGAAAATATTATTTTTTCCTTAATTTTTAAGAGAAAAAAAGGTCTATTAAGTGGTTTTTTTTAAAGAACATAATATTGGTTTTTAGTAGTTGGAAGTCATGCTTTTTCCATCTTTTTTCTAGAAAACAATATGTGTCATTCATGAAATTATAGACATTTTGGATGGATGCTTCACCCATAATCAGGGACACATAAAGGTCGATTTTTCTTCTTTTCTTTTAAATTGATTTTCCATCGCCCCCTTAAATTAATAATAATAATAACAATTTTTTTAAATGTTTAAATTTTTAAGGGTGGTTCACGGAGTGATCGCTACATCCACCGGAAATAAGGGCGATTCATGGACACTGAGTGACTGCTACATCCACTGGAAAATCCAAGAAGATCAACCCAAAGGGATCAACCTGTCAGCCAAACTAGCAAGGCCTAACCCCAAGGGCGTCGAGGAGATTTGTCCCAGTTATTCACGATACCGAGCTCCTCAGTAACCAATTTCCATATCTGTTTAGTAGTTCCACATGTGAGGAAGAGATGAGAGGTGGATTCTGACTGCTGTTTACAAAGAATACACCAAGTGGGGCCATGCACAAACCTTATCATGAGCACTTCCCTAGTGGGAACCTTATTCCGGAGTAAACACCAGAAGAAGAGTTTGGTTCTGGGCAGGGTCTTTAGTTGCCAGATGATCTTCCACCAGCTCTACACTATTTCCGGCTTTTTGTTACCAATCAAACACAGGTACCCTTCCTTGGGGGTATAAAGTCGAGATTCTGCCTTGGCCCACATGAGCTCATCTGGTCCGTCTTTAATGCGAATATGAGACTCACTTAGTGCATTTGTGTAGTCCTCCCAATCATGATGCCATTTCGGAGGCAGGTTTAACTGCGTTGCTGATTTCCATGCTTGTGTAAATATGGAAGAGTTCTCCTGGTCCGCAATGTGGGCTATAACTCTAGTATCCTGTTGCTCAAGAATTTGAATGAGCTCTTGAGGGAGATAACACCTCCTTCCTCCACATGTTCATGGATCCATACCTATTCGATTCCTAGATCCATCATTTATCCTCCAAGTTAGATGGCTACGAATGAGAGGAAGCGAGTGCAGTAAGGCTTTCCATACAGTTGATATACCTGTTCTGTTCCAATCAGGTAAATGGATCCAGTCCATAAGATGTAATGGCCAAATGTACTTGTGGTATGAGATTGTTGACCACAGATTTTGTTTTGTAATCAAAGTCCATCCCAATTTCGCTACCAGCGCGTGTGAAAATTGAGTGAGGTCCTTGAGGCCCCATCCTCCCCACTTTTTTGGCAGTGAAATGTTATCCCAACTGATCCAAGCAAATACTCTTTTGTCCTGTTCCCCATTCCAGAGAGATCTACAACATATTTGCCTTAATCGAGCAAGAATAACTCTGGGTATCCATGCTAAAGTCATCCAGAAAACTGGTGTGGCTTCCAAGACTGATTTAATGAGAACTAACCTTCCTGATCTTGATAGAAAGCAATGACTCCAGTCCGAAATTTGATTTTCTAGTTTTGTGATCAACCAAGTCCAATCCACGATCTTGTGACCTGACGGTTTGATCCAATAACCCAAATATTTGAACCCATGATCCAACGGTCGAGAATTGTATGGGAATCACTGCAAAGCCAATTTAGATTCTTGAGCTGATGTGTGGACCTAGGAAATAGTTGATTTTGTGTGGTTGGCCATCATGCCAGTTGCCTTGAAGAAAGAAGCCAGAATATTGTCCAATGTAGTCGAATCCCGTACACTCCCATCCAAAAATATGATAACATCATCTACAAATAGTAGGTGCGTTAAAAAGCACTGATCAGTGATCTTCAGCCCTGATAGCCTACCAATTTTATTTTAGTGATAGATGAGTCTTCTCAGCCCTTCCATAATAAGAAGGAAAAGAAGCGGAGAGAGAGGGCATCCCTGTCTGAGGCCCCTTTCAGCATGGAAGAATGGAGAGGTGGAACCATTAATGAACGGACTGTAAGTGGGGGATGTTATGCAGGCCATTATCCAGTTTGTGAATGGAGAGGAAAGCCCAAATGGATAAGCAACATTTTAATATAAGTCCAATCCGCCTGGTCAAAATCCTTTTCTAGGTAAATCTTGAGAATGATAGCTTTAAGGCGACGTGCTCGGATACAATGAATGGCCTCTTGTGCAGTACCAATCACTTCATGGATTTGTCGGTCCTCAAGAAAAACAAATTTTTCAGGTAGGATGTGCTGGGAAAGAATAGGTCTGATACGATTGGCAATGATTTTTGAAATAATCTTATAGAGGCAGTTGCAGAGAGATATAGGACGGAAATCATCAAAAGAGCAAGGGGAATCATTCTTTGGAATAAGGGCTATGAAGGTGGTATTAATAGCATTGTACATCCTCCCACATGAGCGGCATTCCTCCACGACCTCAAGGATATCCGATACCATTATGTCATAAAAAGCCAAGTAAAATTCAATAGTCCACCCGTCTGGTCCCAGGCTTTTATCCTTTTTGAACCACTAAAACCCCCTCCAATTCCACCAGGGTAACCGGCTCTAGTAATTCATTTGCTTCTTCTTCAGCTACAAACCGGGGAAAGAGTCTAGCCACCTGAATAATATCTGCTAGGTTAACTTTTTGGGGAGCTTTGAATATATTCCGGAAATGAGAAGTCCCCATATTGGAGAGTTTTTGGTAATTGTCTGCCGATTCGCCATTGGGAAATGGCAGCTTCCAGATCATATTGATGACCTTCCTTCCTTTGGAAAAATTCTGAAAAATTCTGGTATTGTCATCCCCAGCCTTCATCCATATGGCCCTACTCTTCAATATCCATGCTTCCTCTCTCTCCTTAAGGATCTTGTCTTTCTGCATCTTGAGCTCTATCAATCTGTTTTTTCCCTCAGCCGAGGAAAAAAAAGATTTCTATCATCCATCAGGGTTCCCAGCTCTGTTTCTATGTCTAGAATCTTTCAGTCATCTTTTTCCTTCTTCTCTTTGGCCCAAGTCATGGTTATTTGCTTAAGCTTTCAAAGATTGTAACAGAAACCCTCTGCTGCCGACTTGTGATTTGATATAGGATGGGACATCCAATAGTCCTTGATCAACTTGATATATTCTTCGTCTTGAAGCCGGACATGATTGAATTGAAATGGAGCCCTTGGCTTGACTTCTGGTCCCTTAATTTCCATATATATAGGGGAGTGGTCAGATTTCCCCCCTGCCCCTACCCATTGTCTGTATCTGGACAGTCTCTGGAGAAGGGGGATTTTAATCAAGAATCTGTCAAGTCTCCTAGTGAGAGCAACCTCCCATGTCCTCCAGTTCCTCTAGGTAAGCATCGGCTTGTTCATGGGAATATATGCCAAGTGATGCTGATCCAGAATGTCTTTAAAGAAATTGGACAAGGGGTCTATCTATGCAAGCAATCCCTAGGATTCCCCAAAACCCATAGAGAAGTTGAGATCACCTCCGATAATTAGCCGGTCTGTAGATGTCAGGTTTGATCCAAGAAAATTCTGCCAGAAATGCTCCCTCCTCTGGCAAGGGCCATATATATTGATGATCCTCAAGGTTTCCCCTAGCTCCACCGAGAATAAATCCATGCCTATGTATCCCATTCCCCCCCATGTGGTAGATACATTTATAGTCCGAGGATTATATCCAATGGCTAATCCTCTAGCCCTACCAATAGCATCCAGAGCATGGTAATTCCATCCAGGTCGCAGGCCGATAAGGGTGTGCTCAATATCTTCAGCATTGCCTAAGGTCTGTTGTAACATAAGGATGTCAATAGGTTCGATTTCCAACAACCTATGCATGGCTAGTTTCTTGGAGGTACTAGCCAGACTCTGCAATTAAAGGAAAGGCACTTCATGGAGGAACCCCTTCAGGGGCTTTTAAAGCTCTAAGGACCCCTTCCATGGTGGATTATCTACTAGAGACAACCTCAGCTCCAGCTTTCTGTATAGATTTGGTTAGATTGGATTTTCGACCCTGTGTTGAGAGAACAGAGGGTCCAGGGTGGACCACCCCTAGCCCGGATTGTGAGTCGGAGCCCTGTGAGGGCCTAGATCGCAGGTTGTATGAGTGAGGAGGGATATGGTAGGATGAGGCCTCTATCTCGGAGGGAAGAGATGTGGAATGGACCGAAGGAGAGGATGGGGCAATGATGGGTGGGGGGGGAGAAATGTTACAAGTGACCAGAGAACCCAAAGCAACCGAAGGAGCCTCAATAGAAATAGAGAATGAAGGAGATATCAAAGGGTAAGAGAAATATGTACCCTATTTCCATGCTACCTTCGCAGCTGCTGCAGCCCTAGCCCGGGTCAAGGGTGGCGAAGGCATCCTTGTTGCTTCTTCGACCTCCTTCGACATCCCTCCCATGCAGTGAAACTTGGGAGCCAGTGGTTTAGTTCGCACTTCTGAGCCAGGAACTTGTGAAATCGTTACTGGAGTATTTCCTTTGAGAGATGAGGGTGGACCAGTGGAATCTGATGGTTTCGAAAGTAGAGGGCATTCTTTGTATACATGCCCTACCTTATGACACCTTCTACAATGAAACGACACCCCCTCATAATCCAATATCTGTATCCTGGTGTAGTGCCTCCACTTCAGTGTGATCTTTTCTTCCAAGCCCTCTCTTGTGTCCAAATACACCAGAATCCTAGCCAGAGCCTGGTTCTTTGACTGTACATATGTCTTATCATATTCCAAGTATGTTCCAAGGGCATTACCAATCCTGATAAACACCGCTTTAGACCAGAATTGTAGAGGTAGACTGGGTAGACGTACCCATATAGGTCCCGCACCGATTTGTTCCCACTCTAGATCTAACAATGGAGACCAGCGCTTGAGGAGAACCGGGACCATCTCTATGTGCTAGTATTTGGCCAGGATCATATCGGTGTATTCTTCTTTCGAAAAATGCAGGGAAAACCAACCCCACGCCAAGCTCTGAACCTCTGGCAGCTCCTGAAGAATGCCTCCTCATATCTCTTAGACCCAGTTCGTGAGCCTGGTTGCTGAGTAAGCCCTTCCTCTCACATGCCCGACGAGTAATCTATTTGCCCTTTCCACCACCTCCCCCATAGGAATATCTTCGCCAAAGGTGATGGTGAGGTCCTTTGTGGACTTCTTAACGTACTTAATCTTCCGCTTTCTAGTTCTTGGCGTCGATGGGTGCTCCGCTAATAGGTCAGACCCAAAATCCTTTAGGTGAGCCGCTGATTTAGGGTTAATTACAGGGGAGTCAAAACATCTCGATGGGAGGAAGCTAGGGTTTG
>APFE031090977.1:23824-41324 GCA_000404065.3 Pinus taeda | reverse complement strand
CTCTATTTTAGATATCATCAAATCAGAATGAGGCAAGATGAAATTCCTAAAATAGTCTTTAAAACACATGAAGGTCATTATGAGTTTTGGTTATGCCACTTGGACTTACAAATGCACCTTCAAAATTTCAAGGCTTGATGAGTTCTATTTTCAAACCCTTCATTGGAAAGTTTGTGTTAATATTTTTTATGGCATACTAATCTACAACAAATCATGAGAAGAGCATGTACGACATTTTGATAGGTCTTAACATTATTGAAATAGAAACAACTATATGAAAAACCTTCCAAGTGTGCCTTTGGGCTTCAAGAATGGAATTTTGGTGTTGTATTGTATCCCATGAGGGTTTCAAGGTGGATCCCAACAAAAGAAAAGCTATAAGGAAATGGTCAATCCCCAATACATTGAATAAACTTAGAGGGTTCTTAAGATTGATATGATATTACAACACGTTTGTCAAAAAGTATAGTCAAATAGGGACACCACTAGCAAAATTATTGAAGAAATAAGCATTTTCTTGGACTAAAAAAAGTAACCAAGGCTTTTTAAAAACTTAAATAAGCTATTTGTACAACTCTCTTCATAGCGACACTAGACTTCAAAAAAACCTTTGTTATGGTGCGTGATGCCTTAGGCCATGGCATTGGTGTAGTTTTAATACAAGAAGGAAGGCTGCTTACCTTTGAAAGTAATGAACTTAAAGGAAAGAGCTTCCTTAGATCCATGTATGAAGACGAAATGTTGGTCATACTACATGTAGTTAAGAAATGACATCAATACCTAATAGGAAGACACTTCAAAGTAGAAAAAATAATATGATAGTTTAAATTACTTCTTGGAGAAAGTAATATCTTCATAAGAGAAGAAAAAATTCGTTACAAAGATGTTGCATTATGATTTTGAACACAATCTAAAAAAAGGGAAAACAAAATATTCTGGAAAATGCACTCTTAAGGAAAGAGAAAGACACAAAGGGTTTACTATGTGTTATTTCCATTCCATAATCTAACTAGGTGGAAGAAGTAAGGATAGAAAGAAAGCAAGATGAGAAGGTATGCAAGCTCACTCAAAAACTATAGGAAGAGCCCAATGTAATAGACAAATTTATGCGGAAGAATGATTTCTTGTGGTATAAAGATAACTTATAATCATGTAAAACTTTTCAACTCAAACACAAGATCCTTTAGGAATTACAAACTTCTCCTGTAGGAGGGCATTCAGGTTTCTTGAAGACATACCATAGGATAGAGAAATAATATTTTTTTTGGGGAAAGTGTTAAAGCATATGTGAAAATGTTTGTAGCTAAATGTGTGGTATGCCAAAAAATAAGGGAGAGACAATAAAGACCCTAAGGCTACTTTAGTTATTGGGAAGAAATTTCAATGTATTTTATTATAGGTTTTCGAAAATCAAAAGGAAAGAGTATCATTATAGTAGTGGTAGATCAAAGACAAAGTATGCCCATTTTTTCTCTCTTTCTCATCCTTTTAAATGGAAAAAATATTCACGGAAACAATCCAAAAGCTACATGGAATACTGAAGATTATTATAAGTAACAAAGATCCAATTTTCATTGGAAATTTTTGAATTGAATTATTTTCTTGTTTAGGTAATCAGTTGGCTCATAGTTCATATTTCCATCTTCAATAGGATGGAAAAATTGAGATTATGAATATGTTTAGAAGGATATCTACATTACTTTGCATATGATAAGTAGACATAATGGGTCAAATGGTTACCCTTAAAATAATGTTGGTACAACACATCCTTCCATACTTCATCAAATTTTGTTTCCATTTATGGCACTTTATGGTTACCATCCTCTATCCATCACACCACCCTTAAAACGGACTACAAAGGCTCAAGTATTATATGACCACATACAACACCAACAAGAGGTTCTGAGACTATTAAAGGATAACTTGGTTATAGCACAAAATAGGATGAGACAACAAATAGATAAACATCACAACAAAAAGGAATTTGAAGTGTGGGAATGGTTATCTGTGAGAATACAACCATATAAATAGATGTCCCTTAATAAGTTAAAAGTATATATTTTAAAAGAGTGGGGGAATGAGTTTATAGGGTTTTGAATCTTGGTTCAGTTTGCAGTAGGATTTTCCCCATTAGCTCCCCCATGGAGGGGGGGTTAGAGGGGCGGAGGAGGCCCCACCTTTTGAAATGTTGTAGTTGGATGATCAATTCCTAACAAACACAAAAATAAAATCCCTCCAATAATGGAAAAATATCGATGGATCCAAGCTCCAATTCTTAGGTGGTAGGGAAAGAAAACAAAGTAGAAGTTTGATCTTTGGCCCCAACCAAGACAACAAAACCACAAGGTCCATGTCTTCCCCAAACAAATTGACCTTGTTTCTAGAAAATCCACCAGAGAAAATCGGGGCAACAATGGAACACATACGAGAACACACGATAATATATAATTTCATTGGATCTTGGCCGCTAGTGTGTGTCCTCCTCAATTAGCTTCGAAAGAACTGGGTCTTAAAGGAAGATATTAATATTAGCTTAGGATCACCAGGCTTTTTCACAACAATCTTCAACAATATAGAATATTAAGACAAAATATTCCAAGGAGGTCCCTATTTTCCCTATTTCATGAATTCTATTGGGTTACTCATTGAAACCTTGGCTTCCAATATTCAATCCAAAGAAGGAAGATTTTCCCTATGTTTTGGTTTAGATATGTCTCTATTTCATCCCCTGAGAGTTATAGGATTTAGAGATCCTTAAGCATATCAGAAACAAGGTAAGGCAATTTGTGAGGCTCTCAAACATAACAAAAAATGGGATATATACCTTATATGCATACCTCTATGTTTATTTGGAATGCTCTAAACCTCTTCCTACTAGCATTCATCTAAGTAGTGAGGACATCATTTGGAGGCAACCAAATGACTATGAGAAAATACCATTTCAATGTCATCGTTTTCATGAAAAAAAATCTCTTCTAAGACTATCCAACAAACAACCCACAACCCACGACCAACGGATCTCGAGTTGGGATACAAATCAAGGAAACTTCACCATAGTGACTAATAGAAGGAAGATGGCCAGGAAACCCACAAAGAAAAAAACAATAGATGAGGAATCATAGAAAAATCGTTATATGGTGTGCCAATGAATAACTTAAAAGAGTGTTTCTCTAATAAATAAATAAACAAATGTAGCAAAACAACAACAACCTCCTCTATAGGAGCATCCAGTAGCTGAGGCAACAAAAAACAAGCCTGCTTCCAAATAATCTCAATAGGATATTGAAATGGAGCATGATATGAAAGACCCTCTCGGGATATAATAAATTGATGATATGGATCTATACGATGTTGATTTTCAAGCCCTAGAAAAATAATTGAAGCACAAAGATCTCACAACAATCCCACAAGAATAGGTTCATATAGTTGCGTGAGCTTTTCTTCGACATTAGGACCTCCTTCTTTAATAAGCTCAAAATTTTGGTACTCCCTCTCCTCCCACCTCCTTATCAGTAACCCATGGAATAGAAATATATGCTCCCAATTAAACTATGAATTTGTAGAAATTTCTCTATGGATCAGCTAGCTCTGATACCATGTAGAAATTCTCACTGGAGATCACCTGATAATGCAATGTAACTAAAGCAAAATACTTGATCTACTTCTACTATCAAACTTGCGGAAGCTTAATCAATTTTGAGCAAGATCAACCAGAACACATATAACGAAGAAGAAGATTCAATAACAAATGAAACTCAAAAGAATACTCTGGGGGAAGCCTCAGCTAAAAACCCCACTATTTGTATTATCATACAAGTGGAAATATCTCAGGATTACACAAAGCTTTAGCTCACAAGCTATCCAAATCTCAGTACAATCCCTCACTGCTGCTCATAGACATAATAGACAACACATGTGCCTTCCTTCAATCCTCCAAGCCTCCTATTTCCTTGCACAGTTTCTCCTGGGTCCTCTAGCTGCCACCTGTATGATTCTCACCTCACACACTGCTCTAACCTCTGAAATAACTGTGCAATCCTGAAGGAGTTAGTTCCCTTTGCATGGATGAGTTTGCTTTATAGGAAAATTCCTCCAACTAATAGTACAATGTCCCTGTCTTTAATCTCAACTGGGTCTCTGTTTGAACTGACATGCATTGGTTATTTATGAGATAATATTCAGTTATCTGGAGAACACTAGTTGCATGCATGCATGCATTAACTGACTGAACTCACAATTAGTTCCTCCAACTATTTGGAGCTAATTTAACTGGACTTAACTCAGTTAAATGAGCTAACTAATTACAACTCAAATACAACTCATCCTTATCTCCTTAATTAAGGGATAGCTTCCTCAATCAAAGGGATAACTGTTTCATGTCTTCACAAAGACTTCATGTTTGAATTTCTCCAACTAATTAACTCAAGAAGAATTAATTAATTATTTCTCAAACAACTAGTGAGACTAAATTCGAATTTTAATTCTCAATTTTGATGTAAGGACAAATCAAAATTGGAATATATCCCGAAATGCTATTTATAGAAATGCTATTTTTAGCATTTCTATTTTTTCTGTTTCCAACAGAGTTGGAGTATATCCTGAAATGCTATTTATAGCAATGATACTTATAGAATTTCTATTTTTAGCATTTCGTGTTGCTATTTTCAACACTCCCTCTCAATAAGAAAGGCATTCAAATCGAACCTGATCCCGAACCTTTGGAATGTTCTACATGCAACACTTCTCTCAAGTGTTGTTGCTCCAACAACTCCAGAAACAAAAAATATCAAACCTGAATCATAATGATGTCTCTATCATCAAAGTCTCTGATTGCTATTGCCTTTGTCAACTAAAAACTCTGCACCTCTATGCTCTTCAGTATCTAACTACTCTAGCCTCTGTCACTTTGATCTTTGACTGCATCAATGACACTGATTCCTCCTACTACATCCGTGTTGCTGTTGGTTCTATCTCCCAGCACTGCATCCACACTGCACCTCCTCTCATCATGTTGCATCGTGCTGCCCAATGCTGCACTGCAATTCAGTTACTGAGAAGTAAGTAATTGATATCCCAACTGACCTCCCTGTTGGGCTAGAAACACCCTCTGATGCTGAAGCTCCCTCTGCCACTCCATCCACATCTGTCTCTACCCACATAGCCAATCCTGCTACTCTTTATCGGGGCTCCTGTAGCAAGGCCTAATCAAAGAGGCTGGGTACCTCAAGGATCCTGCCCCTATTTTATCCTTCTTGGGACTATGACTTCACATCACCCCACCTCACACCTGGAGGTATGGCTGCATGTGATCCTGGTATGTAGAAATTTCTATATGGATCAGCTAGTTCTGATACCATGTAGAAATTCTCACTGTAGATCACCTGCTAATGCAATGTAACTAAAGCAAAATACTTGATCTAATTCTACTATCAAACTTGTAGAAGCTTAATCAATTCAAAGAAGAAGATTCAATCACACATGAAACACAAAAGAATACTCTGGGGAAAGCATCAGCTAAAAACCCTGCTATCTGTATTATCATACAAGTGGAAATATCTCAGGATTACACAAAGCTTTAGCTCACAAGCTATCCAGGTTTCAGTACAATCCATCACTGCTACTCATAGATAGAATAGACAACACATGTGCCTTCCTTCAGTCCTCCAAACCTCCTATTTGCTTTGGTAGTTTCTCCTGGGTCCTCCAGCTGCCACCTATGTGATTCTCACCTCACACACTGCTCTGACCTCTAAAATAACTGCGCAATCCTGAAGGAGTTAGTTCTGTCTGCATGGATGAGTTTCCTTTATAGGAAAATTCCTCCAACTAATAGTACAATGTCCCTATCTTTAATCTCAACTGGGTCTTTGTCTGAACTGACATGCATTAGTTATTCATGATATAATATTCAGCTATCTGGAGAACACTAGTTGCATGCATGCATGCATTAACTGACTGAACTCACAATTAGTTCCTCCAATTGTTTGTAACTAATTTAACTGGACTTAACTCAATTAACTAAGCTCACTAATTACAACTCAAATACAACTCATCCTTATCTCCTTAATTAAGGGATAACTTCCTCAATCAAAGGGATAACTATTGCATGTCTTCACAAATACTTCATGTTTGAATTTCTCCAACTTATTAACTCAAGATGAATTAATTAATTATTTTTCAAATAGCTAGTGAGACTAAATTCAAATTTGATTCTCAATTTTGATTCAAGGACAAATAAAAATTGGAATATATCCCAAAATGCTATTTATAACAATGTTATTTTTAGCATTTCTATTTTTTGCTATTTCCAACAGAGTTGGAGTATATCCTGAAATGCTATTTATAGCATTTCTTGTTGCTATTTTCAACAGAATTCCCTAAGATATCTAAAGAAAAAGTAAAAAAACTAACTATCAATTGATCCAAGAATTAGGAGACCACCTAGTCAACTCAGGCAGAGTTGCACGAAGGCATGTCATATTTCATCCCACACCCCATCCCAAGTAATGATTATAATCACATGGAATGCAACAAGCCTCAATGGAAAATCAAAATAGAGGCTCCTCAAGAAAAAATATGCAAGGAAAATATTGATATCCTACTACTTAAGGAGACTAAATGTTCCTATGAAACTCTAGATAGAATTCTAAACCACATTTGGAAACACAATGCTTTCCTATCTCACTGTGAACTAGGTGCCTTGGGAGGCCTATCCATTATTTGGAATCCAACCATTGTTTCAATAAAAGACTCGTTTTCCCTTCCTAGAATCCTCATTTCTTGTTTTCACCCCATTGGTTCTTCTCAGTCTGCATTTATCTCTAATGTTTATGGGCCTCAATCCCCTATGGAAAAAATAGTTTTTATTCAACACCTCTTCATTGTTAGGCTCATGGGCACTTGCCCCTTGATCCCGGGTTTTGATTTCAATCTCCTTTGATCCCTCCAGGAGCAAAAAGGAGCAATTTTAAGGTTGAAGGAGAAATCCCACTTATTTAATGAATTCATTGACAAATCCAATTTGATAGACCTCTATACAACCAATGGTACTCTTACTTGTAATAACAAGTGGGGAGGGACGTCCCAATTTTCCTCTAGGCTTGACAAATTCATAATATCTGAGCCTATTTTTCTTTTTGTAATAAGCTTTGAAGCCTCCATCCTCCCCATCCATGGATCTAATCATCAACTTGTGGCCCTTTTGTTCAACTAGTATTTCTTAACCCGAAATAAGCATTTTAAATTTGAGGCCTTTTGGCTTCAACACCCAAACTTTAACTCCAACATGGAGACTTGGGGGCAATAATATAGTTCCATTTCTAGAAATATCATGTATCAATTTTAGCAGCAATTACAATTCATTAAGAAAAATCTCAAAGCCTGTAATGTTCAAAGATTTGACAATATCTTCACAGAAAAACAAAAACTAGAGCAAGAAATTCCCTTTGTTCAACAAACAAATATTTAGGAAGGCCTTTCAAAGGGACTATCATCTAAATAAACTCTTATTCAACTTCAAATTGAGGATAGATTGACCCAAGAATAAATCCTTTGGAAACAAAAATAACGTGTTCAATGGTTAAAGGAAGGTGAGAGGAACACCAAATTCTTTCACAAATCTATGGTCATCCACAAACCCCAGAATCACATCCTTGACATCCAAAATTCATAGAATCAAAGAGTAGAGAATAAAAAAAATAATATCTAGACCATTTAGAATCACTTTCATCCATCCTCATGGAGCCAATCCCAGATAGAAGGCCTTCAGTTTATGAAGCTACTAGAAACATTCCCAAATTGAACATCGATGAACAAAATTTGCTTCTTCTTAAAAAAGTCACTATGAAAGAGGTGTAAATGGCAATCATGGATATGCCAAAGGGAACTCTCCAGGTCTCGATGACTTCATTGCTAAATTTTACCAGGATTGTTGGAAAATTTTGGGACATTATATCTGGAAAATTGTGGAAGACTCTTGGTGCTTAGCCTCCCTTCTTTCAACCTTTCATGCTACTCTATATCCTTGATTCCCAAGTCCTCCAAGACCTCCTCGCCCTCATACTTTCACCCTATTTCCATTTGTAATGTCATCAACAAAATTATCTCTAAAATCATTGCAAATAGCCTCAAGCCTCTCCTTCCTTCCCTCATATCTCCCAAGAAAACAAGTTATGTGGAAGGTTGACAATCTTGGACCACATTATTTTGGCTCTTGAACATACCCATTCCTTTTTGAATTTTAACAAGTTGATCATGATTTTAAAGTTAGATATGTCCAAAGCCTTCAACAAAATAAGAGGACAATTCATTTTCCATTTCCTTACATCTTTTGGGTTGAACAAATGGTGAATCCATTGGATAATGGCTCTCATCTCTAAGAGTTTCTTCCCCATCTTGATTAATGAATTCCCATCTCCAAACCTAACTCCTTCAAGAGGAATTATGATAGGTGATCCAATCTCCCCTTACCTCTTTATTCTTACTAATGAAGGCCTTGGATGCACCATCAAATCCGCACTTCTTCAGGGATATCTAAAGGGCCTTCCTCTAGGCTACCCCTCCCTCTCCTCTACTCACTAGTAATTCATGGATGATACTCTCCTCATGGGTCAACCCTCTATCCAAGAAGAAATGATGATAAAGAAAATCCTTCACTCTTTATCTTGTGCTTCAGTAACCTCCATAAATAACTCCTGATCCTGCCTTTTTTTCTTTAATATGCCTCTAGGTGTCCAAACTCACATCTCTTGTTTAGTTGGTTTTCAAAAGAGCTCCCTTTTAACTAAATACCTTTATTCTCCCCTCACTACTAACCCTCTCAAACAATATATTTATAAATATATCTCATTAAAATTTGAATCCAAACTCTCTCATTGGATCTTCAGAGCTCTCAATCTTGCAGAGCACTTGAATATTGGGTCACTAATTTGTCATCATTTTCACTTGTCTTTGTCACTCATTAAGCCATTACTTCCAACCATCCATTGCACCATTTCACTCTTTTGCCACCATTTTTACCATATTCTTCACGATATGTCTAAGTGGTCAAATAACATCGTTTTCCTTTATTTTTAGTAGATTAAGAATAATTTTGCATGGTTTTAACTAATAATAATTTAGTAGGTTCAAGTTTCGGCAATTTTGTCAATTTTCCATAGCTACCTCCATGGTTGAGGTAGTAGCACCTCTTTAGAAGGAAATCTGGCACATGGACATTGTTTCTAAAGGTTCCAATATGGATTTATATTGGTCAAATACCACCTAGCTCACACTTGTGGACCTCAAACATCAAATCAAAGGAAAAACGAAGCAGTTTTGACCAATCAACTTCAAACGTATTTTGTGAGAAAATGAAATATAATTTTGGAAAACAAAAACATGGGTTTTGTTCAACATGGGCCAAGTTAAGTTCTTTGAAAGAAATTTTCTCAAATTCGTTACCATTTGAGAGATTTTCGAAGATCTTTGGAGCCTTATTTTCTAGATTACGTGGATATAAGTCTTTTTAAATTGTCATTTAATGCACTGTCAATAAAATAGGCTAGAACGAGCTATTTTCCCCTCACTAATAACCCTCTCAAACAATATATTTATAAATATCTCTCATTAAAATTTTAATCCAAACTCTCTCATTGGACCTTCAGAGCTCTCAATCTTGCAGGGCACTTGAATATTGGGTCACTAATTTGTCATCATTTTCACTTGTCTTTGTCACTCATTAAGCCATTACTTCCAACCATCCATTGCACCATTTCACTCATTTGCCACCATTTTTACCATATTCTTCATGATATGTCTAAATGGTTAACTAACATCATTTTCCTTTATTTTTAGTAGATTAAGAATAATTTTGCATGGTTTTAACTAATGATAGTTTAGCAAAGTTCAAGTTTTGGAAATTTTGTCAATTTTCCATAGCTACCTCCATGGTTGAGGTAGTAGCACCTCTCTAGAAGGAAATCTGGCACATGGACATTGTTTCTAAAGGTTCCAATATGGATTTATATTGGTCAAATACCACCCAGCTCGCACGTGTGGACCTCAAACATCAAATCAAGGGAAAAACACCACAGTTTTGACCAATCAACTTCAAACGTATTTTGTGAGAAAATGAAAGATAATTTTGGAAAACAAAAAACATGGGTTTTGTTCAACATGGGCCAAGTTAAGTTATTTCAAAGCAATTTTCTCAAATTCATTACCATTTGATATATTTTCGAAGATCTTTGGAGCCTTATTTTGTAGATTATGTGGATATACATCTTTTTGAATTGTCATTTAATGCACTGTCAATAAATAGGCTAGAACGAGCTATTTTTTAGCAAATTCGCGGCAAGAATATAATTATGAACATATTTTGGCTCATATTTTATCCTAAAATCCTTCAAAACTGATTTGATTTTATTCTCAAATTGATTTGTTGAGATCTCACGGTAGAATCCATGCAATGAAATTCTGAATTTATAGTTGCTTCAGAGCTCTATAAAACCAATGTAATCTATTTTATGAGGGGGAGATTGTTGTTGGAAAAACTCTGTTGTTGCAAATACAAGATTCTATTTCAACTCCACTGCTTGTTGTGCATTCCAATGCATGAATAATCATTTTGTGAAAGCTTTATAGCATTGCCTGCTTCTCGTAGGAGGGGACCCTCGAGACAGTAAGGATTTTGTTTATTTACAATTAGTATTTATGCACATATTTCTTTTAGATTTTTTCAATTCATTCAAGTGTTTAAGTTTTGATTTGTAGATATAGATTTGAAATTGTTTTACTGATCATTTTATTGATCAGGAAAGGAGAGATATCAGATGCATATGGATAAAGCTTGATTCAAAATAGCAGTAGGAATTTAAGTTTTATATTGCAGTAGTTTTTAATCATATTTTTCATAGAGATAGATTTATTTATGAGTACGATTCGAAGAATGATTTCATTTAAGTACATGTATGATTCTCATTCAAACGAAGTTGGTTATGATTTTTATTCAAACAAATATGATTTCCATTTGAATGAATGTAATTTTCAAGAATTATTTTCATTTAAGCAAGTGCGTGAGTGATTTTATTTCAAACAAGTGTGAGTGTGATTTTATGAAAGTTTGAAATTTCTTTTAAGTAGGATGAAATTGTATTTAAGCAAGGAGAGCAGAATTGGTTTCATTTAAATAAAAGAAATTTGTTTACTTATATAGCCTTAGAGAAACATAATCATATTGATAACTCAAATTGATTTAGGCATTTAATAAGTGGCAAAGACTTCTAGCACATACAATGCACATAAAATTCATTAGTTTACTAGCCCTGGTTGATAATTCATGCAAGTAATTTAACGCCAATTAAATTACCAAATATTTTGGCATTGTTGTCGGGGAAGTGTATATAGGAGTCCTTTTCTTTTCATTAAAAAAATAAAAATAAAAAAAATTCAATCACCTACCACCCCCACTATATCACGTGGTGCAGTAAGAGCCACACATCCACATCATGAATTATTATTTTTGCAGGTAGAAGAAGAGGTAAAAAAAAATGGTTGCAGAAATTAAAGGAGATGATGACAATGAGGAAGATCCCTTTGGATTTACCATTCAAGAAACTGATATTAGTGTCCATATGAAGAACATCCCTCCATCTATACTTTCTAAATTCAAAGGTATGAGATCAAAAGACCCGAAAACCTTTCTTTTTGAATTTGAAATCATTTGTAGATCTTATGGCTACTCATTACACATTCAAAAATTGAATTTGTTTCCAACAACATTGAAAGATAGATCTCTTAGATGGTTCATGACTTTAGGAACAAATTCTATAAGGACATGGGATGTTGTGAAAAGAGTATTTTTGGAAAAATATAAAGATTATTTCATACACCATGACCTTAGAAATGAAATCTTTAAGATGAACCAAAAAGAGGACGAAATATTAGAATATTTAGTGGATATATTTACTTATAATGTCAAAATATATAAATTGCATAATTTAGGATCAGACACATTAAAAACTCTCCTACTAAATGCTATAAAGGATGAATGAATTGATCTTCTTAACTTGGTGGGAAAAGGATATGCATCTCAATTGCCATTTCAAGAGATTTGTGAATTGTGCAAGAACATATCAAGAGGAAAATCAAAGTATGGAAGATCCACTCAGGATCCAGTTATGGAAAAAGTAAGTAAGTCGACATCAGTATTGGTAAGTCAAACTGAACTTAACAATTTGCTAGACATTTTTGGTAATTTAAATGAACAAATAAATATGCTAAGAATGCAAAACAAGAAAAAATTTGAGAATGTTTCTTCATTTATATTTTTCCCTAAATGTAGAAAGAAACATGCTTTGCATGAATGTCCACTTGATAACATTAAAATTTGTTAAATTTGTGCAGAAGCACATACCACTAAATATTGTCAATCATTTCCAGGGTTAAAGGTAGTTTACCAGTGAGAAAATCAAACACTAGAGAAATATTTTTATGTAGCTCTAAGAAGACCATGGAAACCTCATCAACCTAGTATGATGCAAGATCTTATTTCAAAATTTTAGGGATATGCACAACAATCTCAAAAGTAATTGGTAAACACCCTTGCCTTGGCAACCTTGGCCATCTCAATCCAAATCTCAAAGCTAATATTGGCAACAAGGTTGGCAAGGGCATTGCAGAGGAAATCCACCATATCCTCAATATTTCCCTCACTATCCTCAACACCAATATCAATGTCATTGATACCATTCACCTCCACCACAACATAAGTTTCACCCTCAGTTGACCTCAATTCAACCTTTCCCATTACCACCCACAAAAACATCCCAAAGATCTATTCCCACTCCACTACCTACACAACCATTTCAAATCCCCAACAATAAAACACCTCAATCCATTTACAATTTTGAGGTATTGCAAAATGATTCTCTAGCGACCATTGAAGAACAATAACTAGAAGAATAAGATTAAGATAAGTTCTAGGAATCATGGATGCTCGTTAAAGAAGAGCAGTTGTTGGAACCTGAGATTGAAAAGTTTTCTGCATGCCTATCACTAGATTCTATGAATGGGAATCACATCTCTAAAGACTTGGATGGCATGATAGCAAGAAACCAAGGAAGACAAGATTGCATTGAATCTTGGTTCAATACAGTCATTGGATCCCAATACTCCATTCTTCAGTATCTTCTGACATCATCTCAATCGAGGTAGTTGGTCTCTCATATATTGGTACATATCAAAGAGTATATTTCAAACTCGTATATGAGTTTATTTATCGTTGACTTAAGCGGGACTGACCTAGGTTCAAAGTTATTCACTCCAACCAACAAAATCCTAATTGCTGGTCCTTTCGGCAACAACATTCATAGCGTAGGCTGCAGTCTCACTTGAATCAGTATTGGGGGATGCTAGAACCAAGTTTTTGCATCTAGAGGGTTGTGTGATGGTCTTCCTGAGGATCTATAACTAAGATCTTCCTTTACGTAGATCTAATCCTTCCTACTATCTATCACTGCAACTCTATCGAAATGACCTTCAAATCTTCGTGATGGTACATGATCGTACTTAACTTGCATAAAAGGTACAAATTCACTACTTTCGCGCAATAAATCGTATCCCTAGATTTGTGTTCACGCAGATCTACCCATTTAAGAAAAGTTAATTACAACAGATCTATCTAATACTTCGTGAAGGTAGTTAATTTCTTTTATCATGCATAAATATTATGAGATCCCATAGTTTCGCATAGAAAATACACTTTAATTCACAGAAAATAGATCATTGAGCGAAAATGCATAAACTTAAATAGAGATAAGAAGCAAGGCTCATATGCAATAGATTCAATCCAAAACATTCATTATTAGATTTAGAATTCAGTTACAGACTCTTTTTTCCCTGCGCACTCAGCTGCAGGGGCCCATGCACTCAGCTGCGGACTTACTAAGGTCTCCACGCACTCAGCTGCAAGAGCCTTCCCTTTTCGCCTCAGTACAAGAAATAGACTTTTCCTGCCTTAGCACCTTGCCCTTACAATGATTCTCTATCAAAAGTTCCATTCTTAGACTCGTTATGACTCAACTATATATAGCCTTTTCATTACAATACCATGGCCTACAGACCATGGGTGAGTCTCAAAACTGACCTATCACGTACCCATAAAAGGGACCAAGGACTCTTTGACTCTTACTTAGTTTCATGCTCCACTTCCACATTTCGCGGAGACTTTACATTCTTTTACAAAAACTATTGTAAAATTTGACCCCTAGGGATCCCATCCCAACATCTATCATCTTGTTACACACATGGTTCCATTGGAAGTATTCATATACTTGAATGAGATTTCTTTTTCAAGTAGAGTAGGACATATAAAAAAGAAAGAAAGAAAGAAAGAAAGAAAGAAAGAAAGAAAAAAGTAGAGAAGAATAAGTCCTATTGTGAAAACCAACTCGCTGGTGCAATTGGACACATACGTTGTTTGAAAACTAGGCAACTGGCGAGGAAAGTTCACAATAAGTTCTCCAATTTTATGACGATTTCAAATTTTTTTATTATGGTTCTTCAAATCATTTTTGGTTCTATGCTCGATTTGGTTGACGTGGGATTCCTTAAGGCCCACCTTCCAACAGATCTTGTCCCATTGACCTCAACACCCTATCTAGGATCAAGATCAGAGATTATTTGGAGTGCCTTGGAAATTGCATATATCAATGGAAAGCCTCCTCATTGATAACAATGAGAATACACCAATGTCTCTTAATTGTCAGATCTTGCAGGTTACTCAACTTCAACACATTCATTCACCCCTATCAAGATGCACTCAGGTACCTTGACACTCATTTACATTATCGGTGAGTTGTCTCATTTTGGTTAACAATTTTCATTAGTAATTGGTAATCCAATTATTTCTTTCCATGCTTGACTTTGGCACATTCTTTCACATGGTAAGAATTGTACCACAAATTTTGGTTTTGATGAAGACTAATGGTTTTATGGAATCAACAACAACTTGTAGCAATACATTTTATTAGTTTCTTGTAGCAACATGTTCATCTTGTTTTTCAACAGCAACATGATGGCACCATTACAACTCTTTTTTATTCATTTCCTTTTCAAAGAAAATCAATAAAATTGGGCCTATTTCAATCAATATGCATTATGTTTCATGATTTCTACTTCAACATGCAGTGCACAATCCAAATCAGAAATTTAAACTTGGAGAAAACAAATTTTTGCAAAAAATGACATTTTCTATAACAATTACGGAAAGTTGCAGTTTCTGCAGTTATTGTTGTAACAACCCGTTTTTGTTGTAGTAGCTTGTTCCAGAGGCAGTTTTGGCACAAATATTGAAAGAGATTGGAGTAGAAATAAATTTTTTTGAGCTTCTGGGTTTTCTCAGAATATGATAAATTGAGTAAAGCACAGGCAAAATTCCCAAAAAGTGCAATTTTCCATGACTTTTCAGCGAGTTTTCAAGGCATATCTTCATTTTTCACCATTGTGGACAGATTAGGCCATATTTCAATATTTTTGCACTGCAATGTCTTTTCTTCATCAAAATGGGATTCTAAAGGCATGATGCGGTAAAAGAAGGTAAAAATACACCATTTCCCTTTTGAAGCAATCAATTTTGCCTTAAAACGAGTTATTGGCATATGTTTTTGTGCAACATTGGATGGCATGAAAAGTCATTTTTAGAATTTTCAAAAGCCCAAGATTCAAGAATCTATTTTTCTAGTAGAATGGTTATATTCCAACATCTACAACTCCTACTTCAGCTTTTCAAGTTCTTCAAAAGGTAAACTTGAGGTAAAATGTGTTAAATAACCACTTCAATTACCATTCTTATAGGCTATTTTCTCCATCATTGAACTAGCCCTCAACCATGATTGAATTAACCTTCAACCATCTTTTCCACCATGAACTTAGATCTCATGCCAAATATATGCTTTGGACAATCTTTAAGAAGTAGCTTGGCAAAATGTTTTTCCATGATTGGTGCTTTTGAAAAAATAAAAGAATAAACTTGATCCTTGAGTACTAGACCTCATGAAGATGATTTTATTCTTGAAACATACAAGATTAGTGTGATTGAAATTAAGATGTCAGAAATACTACTTGGGAAGCTTGGTCTCTAATATTTTTGCATCTGGGAAATTAAAATCCTTCCATTTTAGGCCTTTTTGTTGTCTTGGTCTTTTCTTAGGAAAATTTATTTCGTGACACCTCCATTCAAGTTGAAAAAAGGAATATCTGCTTCTGATAGGTCATATTTCTCATCATTAATAATGACATCTTCATAACTAGTTTTCCAATGGCATTATTGAGGAAACTTTAAGGTGGAAATTACTATGTTTGTGTTCAAGACATATTTCAATATTGTTTCCTATGTTATAGAGAATATGGATATCACATAATAGTAAAAACAGAGTATAAGCATGCGATTACTAAAGTACAACAACCCCTTGCTTCATTTGCATAAAATAAAGGATTTGGAAGGGTAATATGGCTATCATTTGTGTAGAATTTGTGCAGCCATAAAAAAAAGGTAAAAGAGGTAATTAAACATGAAGATAATGTGAATCAAGAACACATTGAAAAAGCCCTTGGAGAAGAAAGTAGTGAAGCAATAAATCTTGAAGACCAAGTCTTGATCGGCCCATTGTTTTGAAGACTTAAGATATGGCATGATGGATTTCATAGTCACATTGTAAGTCATTTCACGAGATATTTCATCATTTGATAGAGTTCTAAAATATTTTCATGTTTTTCATGAGGAGGTTAGCATGACGATTATTACATTTACCTTTGAAGACAAAATATTGGAATGGTTTGAGGATCTTGGAAAACTTCATTAGTCGGACGTGTTAACACCCAGGTTGTTCCCTATGACTCC
This sequence comes from Pinus taeda, assembly GCA_000404065.3. NCBI lineage: Eukaryota > Viridiplantae > Streptophyta > Pinopsida > Pinales > Pinaceae > Pinus > Pinus taeda. The sequence continues at coordinate 24,445 of APFE031090977.1, read as the reverse complement.
CAAGGGAATACGGCTGGGGTAACCACTAACCAATCTTTGGACTACAACTTCTAGCCCAGCTGTAATCAGAGAGGGCTCTCTCTTTAAGGTTTGTCTCTGTTCTATGGAGATTTTAGGCTAGTTATGGAGTGAAGGTTTTTGGTTTATGTTTGGTTGGGAGGATTCTTTTCTGAAAGCTTTGAAATGTAGTTCTGCAGGTAAAATTAGTCCATTGGGCAATGGAGTCCGTGGCTGTTGGTTTCTTGAAATCCTGAGTTTGATGCAGCTGGAGTTACAGCGCCATTTAGATACTTCATGAAACAAACTTTAAATTGTGATGATGGAGTGCAAACAACCAGTGAAAAGCAATTAAGAATTTTCCACTAAGCTGGGGTGTGGGAAAGGGATGTATTCCTCAGGAGCAAACTTGAATTCCTGAAACAATAATCACTGTGATGATATAGTGTGAAAGGGTAGCAATTAAGAATTACGCTTTCATTACTATAACTGAAGAAAAGACATTCAAAATAGCTTAGATTGAGTTCAGGGTAATCTGTGATTAAATCTTGGAACTATTCTTTTTCCTTGCTATTAACTGTTTAAACACAGGAAACATGAAAGAGATATGAAAGATAACAAACA
>APFE031090969.1:256196-299152 GCA_000404065.3 Pinus taeda | reverse complement strand
AGTTTCAATGATGTTATTGACAACAGGGTTTTCCCTGGAGACTTCTCTTTCTGCCTGTTTCAACTGAATGTCCAAATCAGTAAAGAGGATTTCCTTGTGGGATTCCTCTATTCTGGGAAGGTTTGCTGTTATAAAGCCTGAAATTTTATCATCAATGTCATTGAAAGCCACCCTCAAATCGGATGATTGATTCATCAATGAATCACTTTTGACACATAGTGGATTGATGATTGATAAATTTGACATAATATTGTTCATTGATGTGATAACAGAGTTTTTAGTTCCAATGCTTCCTTTATAAAGTCTTCCACTTTAGGATTGTCCTTCAGTTGATCAAGTGAAAACTGGAGCTGTTGGATTTGAGTATCCTTAGTATTTATCTCTATCTAATGTTGGAGCTTTCATTGATCAAAGCTCTGTTGGAGTCGAGGAAACTGTGTTTTCACTTGTTGATCAATACTTTGTTTTTCCTCTACCAACTCTTGTTCCAACTATTTAATCCTTACTTCCTATTCCCTGATCAGTTGTCGAAATTTTTTTGCTTTATCAATTGTGGCAGATGCATAGGCACCTGCAAAATGTGACAACTTTGTTAAATTCTATGAAGGATTAGTTTGTGTATCCTTCCATACTATGTCCATACTATGAAATCATTTTTTTTTGTGCATCTCCATTTGATCAATGGGGTGTATGTCTTTTACATCAAATTCAAATGAAGTCCTTTTGTAATCTGATGTTTCTTTGGGCTATGGTATCTGTGCTTGGAGGAAGGCCATCTGCATTTTTCCTTTCTCAGAGTCGAAGGCTGACAGTAGCCTCCTTTGAGAACTAGAAGTCTGCTTCCAGAACTGATTATATGTATTGATCTTTAAAGCTTCGTTTCTCACTTTAATCTCCTTGAATATATCAAATATGCTCTTTTGCTTGTTGTTGATCCTGTGAAGCTATCGAAGCGGTAGGAGAAAGTGTAGTTTGATCACCTACTAGTGAGGAAAGAGGTGTTTCTTTAGTGGTGATAACATCCTCTTGCTCTAAATCTTTTCTTAGGTTTAGTTTGGAATTGGGCTTGGTCCTCTTTCTATACATGATTTTGAAGTCTTCACTGGGAATGTTAGTCATTGAATGTGATTCTTCTTCTCTGCTCCTATTTCATGTTTTCTCCTGTGTGACAGGAGTCTGTAATGTTGAAGTTGACACCAATATCTCATCTGCCTCTTGTAGAGTGTTTTCAATCCATTCTAGTTGGTTCTTGTATTTCTCAATCTCTGGTATAGATGTATGAAAATAAGGAGAAGATTTGTTCTCTACCCTTAACTTGGAGATGACCCCTAATGGATCATATGACCATGTAAAACTGAGGTTGAATTGCATTTCTTTTAGCAATTTGCCTGCTTCTTCCTCTACTGCCCCATTGTTACAGATAAAAGGTCCTATTTGTGTTTTAATCTTGAATTGAGATTTTTTCTTGGCAAACACAAAATGAATATCATCAACATTGAGAATTTGTCTGATGTATTCTAAGGCAAAAATCCTCATTGGGAGGAATTTTAGCAGCTCATAAGGAGCAAGTTCACACCCATATATTCTTAGCTCTGTGTAATTTTGGTAAAGATACCAATCTCCTATTTTGACTTGGTATGATAATTGAAATTTTTTCCTAATTTCTTCACTGATTCTTGGCTCTAGATTGTTTCTTAGGAGACTGAGTGCTAGATGTACAAACATTTATATGAATTGTTTGTATAAGTATTCTTTTTGCTCCTTCATTACAAATGTAGTCCAAAAGATGACTATTTTGATTTCCCTCTGCATCCAACTTTTGTAATGCAAGCTTGAGGTTCTCTCCATGAAAATACAAAAACATGTATACTAACACAGAAGCATATTTGAATACTTCATCAGTTTGGAATTTGACAAACTGTTCATGGATGGAATCAGCAAGGAATTGGTTGAAATTGAACAAAATGGAAGGCTTGGAATATGTGGAGAAAATAGAAATAAAACCTACAATAGCCTCATCTACCCACTGATCTGAGTAATAACCAAGGAGGTAGGAAGTGACAGTGATGATCTGCTTGGATCTCTCAAGGAAAATGGAGGATGGATAGGGATGAATTTTCTTGGGTAAAGGGTCATGTTCAGTCAAGAAAAGCTCAAGGGTTTTGGCTCTTTTTTCTAAGTCCAATTTCTAGTACAATTCAGTGAGGGCTTCATGAGAGAAAGGAGTGGCATTCTCTGCAAAAAGAGCTTGCATCATTTGATCTATTAATTGGGCAGTTATGGTAAATAAAATTTCTCCAGTAGGGGCAATAACATCTCTTTGACTGGGTAGATAACAAGCATGACATTTCCTGATGAATTCAGGGGCACTATGGGTATGAGGAAAGATATAATGGCGCAAATTGGATTCCCACAGTCCTATATCGTCAGACTTATTAATGAACTTGTCTTCTAGCCAGCAATACATTTCGAATAAATCAAATTGAGACAGGGTTTCATGGATTTTGTAGTCCCTGTCTGCCAAAGGTATATGGTGAAAATCGATGGGAGGGTGGATCAGAGGAATTATGGGTTCTTCATGTGCCTTACCTTTAGGAGGCATGATCAGATTAGGATGAGAATGCTGGTGAAATCTTGATTGTGCGGGTTTACAGGGTCTAGAGAGGACTCGGATTTAAGCAGATAAGAAAACAGAGGTAATAGTTTGAACGAAAGTTAGCAGGGGTGATGCTTTGTCAAGTGAAATAGTTTCAGTTTGAATTGGAAAACTAGTCACATAAAATGGTATTGGCAAAGTTGGATACCAGTAACTTGCGAAAGGTTGAAAGGAGGGAGTTTATACCTTTATGGATTTCTCATTAATGATGTTGTGGATCCGTTGCATTAACGGTTAAGTAATTTAATTACTTAACGGGTTGATTTAGGAGGGAACAAATGTGATTGGTGGGAGAAATGGATAGATGAGGTGGCGAGGGGAGATTGGCAGGAGCATAACGGACACTACAGTGATTTCGTATGGTGGAGAAAACATTTTTGAAGCAGGGGGGAGGTGGTTAGTGGTTTCGACAAGGGGGGTGTGAAAGCATGAGATGGTGACACGTTGCAGTGGGCACAGTTTGAATACCTCCCATTTCAAACCCCAGCCCCCTCTCCCCCGACAGTAAAGTTCAGATGGTGAGGGGGGTCTGAAACGTAATATCGGTCATCAAATGTGATAAAGGCGGGTTCAGATGAGGTGAAAAGTGGCGGTATTTAAACGTGATGTGATGGGGCATATGGTGGGGTAAGGATAGAATTTAATGGAATATGACTGGGAACATGACGCAGTAAGCAAATGAATGAAATATATTAGCGGTGGATAATGGTCGGGTGATGAAACTTATGAATAATGGGATAATGCACCAAATGTGCTTTGATACCCGGCGCCTTAGAATAAACCTTTATCTCTTTTCTTTCCTCGTGCGCATGAAAATACCTTTAGAATTTGACTTACGATAAAATTTTCATGCTTTCCCTGAAATCACAATTCATTTTCTACCTACCCTCTGATTTCAATTCTTTTTCTAGGTTAACATTTTCTCTTCTTGCTTTTCAGGGTCCATTTAAACTAGAAAACCCAGATCACTTTTTTTTAATGAAAATCTACCTTATCCTATCACTTATTTCACCATTGATTCAGATAAAATTGTTGAATCAATTTTATTTCTACCTAGCTACTGATTTACCAAGATTAAATTGTTTGGTAAACCTTTATTCACTAACCTATTCAACAGAAATTTAAATGTGTCCAATCATGATTAAATTGTATCATTTGAATAGAACTTTAGTCAGTGTGGCATTCAAAGACAATTTGCACACAACCTTATTTGATAATGAACTAAAAGAACTAACTTATCAGTAGTGGCATTTAGACTTGCATCACTTTCCGTATTATTTTCTATTTTTCTTTTGTGGGGTTCTTATTTCCTTTTTCTTATTCATTTTTTATCACACCCTCTTTTAATTTTCTATTTTTTTCATATATTTTTGGAAATCATTTGAATATTGAAATTATGTACAATATAAAATCACAAATAATAAATACTCAATCTCCTTGAGATCCTATAATTTATAGGACCCTAACAGTGGCTCCAGCTGGGGATGGCACTTCTCCAAGTGAAGTGTCAAGAACATATGATCAGTAGTAGCCTTGAGTACTCCATGTATGAAATGACTCCATCTGATTTCTTTGTTGTTTTAATTATACTTTTGGTAGCTCATCAATCCAGGCTTAGGCCCTCCATTGTGGGATTCAACCTTTGTTAAAAGGTTACCAAATCAAAACCATAAAGACTATGATATTTAAGGAAGAATTCATTATTTCCCCTAAAAGCATGAACAATATATGTCCCTTTCCAAAGATTATCAAACTTACCATGTTTTCCTTTGTCTTCTCTCTGGGAATCCCATCTCAAAACTTGGTCTCCAATGTTAAAGTCATCACCTTTTGTTCTTCTGTCAAAGATCTTTTTGAAATTTTCCTGAATAACTTGGGTCATGTTTTATACTTCCTCCCTGGACTGTTGTAGTTGGATAGATTGATTGATCCTTCTCTATACATCATTGGGTTCAGATTGCACTTCTTGACTGATCTTCATGACTAGAACTCCTAAGGAGGATGGAAAAACTACATGCATTCCATAGACCAATTGGTATGGTGACATGCCAATTGATTTTTTAGTAGTAAGTCTGTCAGCCCAAAGTGCATTGACCAACTTGTTATGCCAAGATTTTTTATTTTCTTCTAACAACTTTTTGATGATGTTCACCAAACTTTTATTTGAGGATTCAGCCAACCCATTACCCTGAGGGTAATAAGTTGTTGAACGTCCCAAATTAATGTGGTATTTATGGCATAATTCAACCATCTTCTTTGATTTGAAGGCTGCAGCATTGTCAATGATGATTTTTCTAGGACAGCCAAATATGGATAGGATATTAGTCTCAAGGAATTTAATAATGACAGCATCAGTGGCAGCTCTAGAAGGGGTGGCCTCTATCCATTTGGTAAAGTAGTCAGTGGCTGTAAGAATCCACTTGTGTTGGCAAAGGAAGAGGGATGAATTTCACCAAGGGGAAGGGGCTTTCAACAGAGATAGGCTTTAATTGCAGGGGCAACAATTTTTGCTTTCCTTCAAAAATCTGACTTGTTTTTGAATATCAGGGAAAAGAGTAGGCCAATAGAAACCAACTCTAAGGATTTTATTGGCAGTGGTTTTCCAATAAAGATGTCCACCGCAATATCCTTCATGGAATTCCTGCATAACTTTTTTTGCATCATCCTTTAACAAGCATTTAAATAAAATACCACCCCCCCAGCATCTTTCCAATACAAAACACTATCTATAACGAAAATTTTCACTGTTTTTAACTTCAGAAAACTTGCCCTTGTTTTTGTGAAACCAAGAGGAGCATTTAAATTAAATAAAACATAAAGTAAGTATGCATACCAGGGTGAGTTCAGAAATGCCTCATCAATTTGTGGAGTCACCTGCTCCTCTTGATTATCTAATGAATCAATCAAGTTAATGTCTAAAGCATGGAAATTTGACTCAGCCATCAATTTGGCTAGTCCTTGACCTTTGATTAACTTGGTGGGCTTGATTTCTAAGTCATACTCAAGAATGACAGCAATCCATTTGCATCGTTTTCCATCAGGTCCATTCTGTGTTAAAATGTCTTTGACCACTGAATTAGGTACATAAACAATAATATGGGAATGCAAGATATATACTCTAAAATCTTTTATTGATTTAACCAATGCAGATGCCTTCTTTTCCATAATGTTTTATTTCAAAGATGCATCTCTTAAATCTTTACTAAGGAATGCAATAGGTTGATCAAAACCTTCATCGTTTTTCTGTAGTAATACGGCTACAATAGTGTATTCAAAAGCAAAAGAGAATATTATGAAATCTTTTGTATAATATGGGATAATCAACACTGGTGCTTTGGTCAATGCCTGTTTAACTAAGTCAAAGGATTTTTTAGCCTCAATATTCCACTTAATTTATGAATCCTTCTTAAGCATGTTTGTTATGTTTCTAAGAAGTTTTGCAAGGTTGGGAATGAATCTCCTTAGGAAATTGATTTTTCTAATAAAAGACTGAAGCTCTTTAATATTTCTTGGATGGCTGATTTTTAATATTACTTCAATCATACTGGGACCAATCCTAATTCCATCCTTGTAAATAATGTGACCAAGAATTTTTCCTTCCTCAAGGCCAAGCAATGTCTTCTTAGGATTTAGTGAGATGCCAAACCTTCTACATTTTTCAAACACAATTCTCAGATCTACTAAATGTTCCTCATCAATTTTAGAATAGATAGTAATTTCCTCTAGATAAATCACAACAAAATTGCCAATTTCATCAGCAAAGGAAATATCCATTTCTCTTTGGAAAGTGGCTCCAGCATTCTTTAACCCAAAGGGAATTTTCACATACATGAAAGTTCCCCATGGAGTAGTGAAGGCAGTTTTATCCTGATCATCAAGGCGCACTAAGACTTGGTTATAACTTGAGAAACCATATAATAAGGAAATTCTACTAGACCCTACTACCTTTTGCAATATATGATCCATTTTAGGTAAGGGGTAGTTGTCTCTAAGAGATACCTTATCAAGATTTTTTGAAATCAATACATAATCTGATTTCTCCAGTTTTATTTATAGTAGGTACAATGTTAGACACCCATTTAGAGTATCTAAGGGGAAGTATAATTTTAGCATCGTACATCCTTTTCACTCCTTTCTCAACCAATGGCATTAGGACGGGATTTATCCTACGAAGTTTTTGTTTGAATGGTTTTTTATCTTCCTTAATTGGGATTTTGTGTTGTATGATACTAGTGTCTTATGCTTTTAGATCCTCATAACTCCCAGCAAAGATGTCTATGAACTCTTTGAAAAGAGCTATGTATCGTTGTTTTGTGACAATAGGAAGTTATTTGGAGAGTTTTATCATTTTGGGATTCTGCTCACTACCTATATTGAATTTTTCTATGCTTGCCCATGTGGGTTCCATTTTTTGATTCTTTGCTACATCATTAAAATAAAAAAGTTATTCTAACCGAACTAGACCCCTAGGCAGAAAATTATCCTTAAGTTGAAGTACTTCAAATTCTTCTTTTTCTGGATCTATTTCATGCAATTCTAATTTATGTACATCTTTACTCACTGAAATATTTACATCAGAATCATAAAACTGTTTACCTACACTAACATATTCAACAATCTATTTCTCTACTTCACACTCTAAATCTATGTTATTGTCTTCATACTCATCCTTAGACTACAAAAAAAATTCAATTTGTTTATCACTTCCAAATACCTACCAATACCTCATATTATCAAGTACAGCTAGACAGTGTTTAACTTCCATTGTATATTGTCTGTTGGGGTGAGGCATTTTACATGTGCTAGCTAAAAAAGCTAAATCATTAGCAAGGACATTCTGATGTCTAGGAATGACAGCAAGATCATATTCTACAAAAGTTCCTAGAAATTCAAGCACAACATTTTTGTAGGCTCTCAACCTAGGATGTTTTGCAGCATATTCTCCTTTGGTCTGTGTTAGAATTAATTTAGAATCCCCCTGAACTGCAATCCTTTGAGCACCTAACCTTTTCAATAATTGCAAACCTAAGAGAAGTGCCTCGTATTCTACTATATTATTAGTGCAATGAAAGTTGAGTTTATAGGAATGACCTTCTACATGATTGTTCCCTGAATTGGACACCCAGACACCTGCCCCTGAACCTGCTTTGCTACAAGAGCCATCAAAGCTCATGTTCTAAACATGTTTAGTTTCAGTGTTTTGTCGCACAATCTGTGTTTGATTCTCATGTTTTTCATCAATGTCATTTTCTGATTTAATAACTTGTGTATAAATGTCCCCACCATTATAAAGAATGAAAGAGTCCGGGTCAGGATGAATAGAGTAAAGAGGATAGTTATGTGGTTTATCTTGACTACTGACCATATACTTCATTAAAGTTTCCCTATGCAGTCTTCTATGTTGACCAAACACTGGTACGGTGGCGTAAGTCATGTCCATTTGTAGGTTTCCTTGTAATTTTGTGCCCCGTGAGTGTGACAACGACATGCTACACTTAGGGGGAATGTATGCAACCGTTGTATCCATCACTAGACTTTTAGCAGGGATTTGGGCTAAAGTAATACATAGGTCTTTGATAAGACCTAGGCATCTAACTTTTCTTGAATCAAAGGAATACAAACCTTTGTATTGTCTAGTAATGTCAAGTCCTAGTTTTTCCATCACGACTTTGGGCATTAGATTATGGGATGCACCTGAATCTAGCATAGCATTATGGAGAATTTTATCATGAATATTCAAACTAACATAAAATGGAGGGACTCCTCCTTCTTGTGGTTTTCCTTCAACTTCAAGCCCAAATAAGAGTTCAGGCTTATCATCATTCAAATTTACATCATCAGTATTTTCCCCAATGTTTAATGCTTTCATGACCTGAGTCCTGTATGTATTTTTTTCCATCAATTCAGTTAAGGGGATAGAAATTTTCAACTTGGCAAGTTCATTTTCTATACTAAATGGTGTTTGATTCTTAAGCAGATTTGGAAAATCAGACTTATCAGCAACTACTCTTGTGGCCAGTTCTATTTGTTGACTGGTAGAAGGGAGATCAATTTGAGTAGTTCTGGAAGGAGTATCAATGGTCTTTTTTGTAGTAGCTTCTGTTGGCTTCTTTCCAAGATTTTCAGTGGTTTTCTTAGGAAGATTTTTTGTTGTTTTCTTGGAATCAGAATCAGAGACCTTTTTGATAGGATTTTTAGCATTCTTTTTATTGGCAGTATCTTCATTTTTCTTACTTCTAAGATTATACTGCATATGGACTTCCATTATGACATTTTCAAATCCTTGTTTGTATTCATCTGACTCTTGAGAATCATTTTCAATCTATGCTATAAGAAAAAACTCTTTCTCCTCTTGAAAGAGGACAAATGTTTCCTCATCACTTATCCCTAACAAATTTATTTGATTATCATCCAAATATTTCACAATGTTCCCCTCATCATCTGTGTTTTCCTGAAAAGGGGGTCGGACCTGTTGGTCTACACCCTTTTGTTCTCTTTGCTTAATTTGGGGAACATTTCTTCTAAAGTTTTGGTTTCTAGTTTGTGGGACATTTTTGTTTTCTCTTGCTTGAGACTGGTCATTAATGTTCACTCTTTGCATCATTTGATTCACTACCCTGACTAAGTTATCAATCTTATGGTCAACAACAGAAGTAGAGGGTTCTTCTTTTATGGTTACTCTACGTTCAGACTTTTGTTTGGCTATTTTGGCTAGGATGTTAGCTTCAACTTTAATTTCATTTACTTGCATTTCTTCCAAAGTTGTCAGGTCTCTCTCTCTCTAAGTTGATATTCCATGTCTACATAGAAACCATCTGTAGAATCAATTAGAGCTAGGACAGGGAGGGCTTGATGTCTTGTGGATATTGAATCATTCACAATATTCTTCCACAATTTCATTGGGTTTTCTTTTTAACCTTTTATATTCATTTAGGAGTTCAAGTGGATTCATCTTGATCTCCCATATAGCTAAAAAAAATTGATGGAAAGCATCAAGGTTGGATATACTTCCTGCAGGTAAACCCCTAAACCATTTATTGACATCACCTCCTAAGCTTTGGGCAAACAATCTCATTTTAACATCGGCTTCATCCACTTCTTGGAGGTCAAAAACATCATTCATCCTATCCACATGTTGTTGGGAAGTATTAGCACCAGTATTATCAAAAGTCATAATTTTGGATGGATAATCCGTAGCCATAGCATTTAGTTGGCCTGGTAACACCGAGGGTGCATACCTTCCTGCCATAACTATCCTAGTAGATTGACTTGAGGATGGACCTAACGGAGGTGCAATTTTGATAACTGTGAGGATAGTAGGGATAGTGGTTTGAGAAATCATACGTAGGGAAGTTGAAACTACGGAATGAGTAGGACTGAGAGGTTGTAGATGTACAAATTGGGAAGAATGACTAGACAAAGAGGTTGTTGCAATAGTCAAAGCAAGGAATTCAACAGATTGTTGAATGAAAGCTTCTTTGATAACTTGGTCGAACACTGAAACTAGACCTTGCAATTTTTCAAATTGCTGTAAAGATTCAAGATCAGGATCTGTTTCAAGGTCTTGGGTTTGGGGTCTATATGGTTGCAGTATGGCTTTATATATGACAATTTGATCTACAAAATCCTTAGAGTTTGATCTAAACAAACTTTGCTGGAAAGGAAAATCAAATTCTATGTCTCGTAAAGTTTCAAATTTCTCTGGGAGAGAATTAGACCTTGACAAAGGAGTATTTTATAAAGAATTGAATCTAGATAGAGGACTATTACTACCTTGACTCTCGGCAAAGCTTCTATTTCTTACCAGTTTCTCAAGGTTATCTACAATTTTAGTAGGATTGGAATTAGGTTGAGATCTAGCATAAATTCTTTTGGGAGCCAGGGCTATGAAAAATCATCACACAAAAATCAAAATCAAAATCAGTGGTACAACATATATATACAAAACAACGACCTCAGATCATTTATTTCATAATGGTACAACAATTTCTTACTGAAATATTGGTTTTAAACCAAGGAATAATAATGTTTTAGATTAAAATGTATTCGTCCCCAATATGGTCGCCACTATGTTATCGTTCTGTATTTTTGAGGTTGGGGGAGTAAATACATTGGACAACATCAAACCACTTTTGAAGCTGGGATCTAGCCCGACCAGCTTCAGAGGGGGATCTCTCTTTAAGATTTAACTTTGTTTTTTAATATGATCTTAGGCTAGTTATAATTATGCTTGGTCGTTTGTTTGAATTTGGTTGATTGGTTTGGTTGGTTGATATGATCAAATTACTTTCTTTCCATTGGGCTATGGAGTCAAATAACGCTGGATTATTGCGTCAATATATTTAAAGAGTAATCACAGGGAAATATAGTTGCTTTTACTAGATCTTTAAAGTGAATTTATGAAATGGAGAAGAGGCGATTTATGTAATGATTGAAAAGTATTTAAGAATTTTTCAATTAGACTTCAGAAGAAAAACATACATATTGTAAAACAGTCCAAATAAGGTGTTCAGTTAACAAATCTTATTTTTCACACTTCCTGTTTTACAATTATATTTTCAGATGATTATAATGCAAAGAATAACAGTGAAAACAACAATTACAATAAGAAAAAAATCACTAGTAAATTGCAGCACAAGAATCCTGTGAAAGTCTTTGTATTAATGACACTCCAGCAACGTGGAAAAAGTACAATTCTCAATAGAAAAATTATACTGATCAGGAACCGACCCTCAATACTTCAAATGAATGAAGTATTTAAACGAAATTTCCAAAAATATTACAATGAATGCGCATCGACATGGCAATCTATTATTAACTACAAAATAGCAGAATGAGTAATGTGACCAAAAAAAGTGAATTTGGTGAAGTGATCTGGATGTATGGCACTATTTGAGCGAAGAACAGTAGGTGAGTTGCCACGATTTGGGTGTTGTGCTGGATGTAGCTGATATTTTCTTTAATCTTGAAATTCGCATATTTTATCACCCTGCTCTTCATTTGGGATGGTGATTTTTGTTGTCTTGCGGTAGATCTCATCTACCTCGGTATATTTAGCAAATGTAGGCTTTACCACAAAAATATGCTTTATCTCATGCTGAATTAACATAATGTTTTTGATAGCTTTGAAAAAAGCTCTTCCTGTCATAGCACCTTTAATGTGGGAATATTTAGAAGTATCCTTTGCAATGTCTTGAAGCTTCTTCTCATAATATTCCCTGGTCATTAGTTTGTCATTAATTACAAATAAAGAAGGCAGACCCCTCTTTGTTAATGCCTCTATTTTGGTGAAAAATATGTTGACTATTATTTCCAAACTCTGACATTTTTCTGTAAGCTGCATAATCAAGTTCTTCTTTGTAAGAAATTTCTTCACTTCCAAGATTTTCTATGTCCTATCATCTACTCCCAAATCATCTAACTCATATCTATTTTTTGAATTTAGAAACTTGATGATTTTGTTGGCTGTGGTGGGCATATTTCCCAACTCATTGTTAATAGTGGAAATGGCCTAATTGGCTTTCTCAATCAACTCTTCTTGTTCAAATATAGTTTGAATACATGGCCAGATTTCATCCATGGTTTCAATTATATTATTCCATATAATTCCTTAACCTGAGCCAATATGTGACCAATGGAGGATTCGGTTGCGGATTTCCACCATGATTCTATCTAGTTTTGAGCTCTTTGTAGCTCTAATACATGGAAAGTTTTAGTCTTTTCCTTCTGGTTTTGCATAATATTAACTTGAGCCTACAATATTTTAATTTCTTCCTTTTGGAGAAACATATTCTCCACTGCACTTGCCAACTGATCTGTAGCATTACCGTGTTTGTTGTAGAAGTTGTAGATGTAGGAACTGTTGTAAGAGGTACAATTTCCAAGGAACAACAGACATTCTGGAAGCTTGCTCCTTTTCTTTGATTATTTTCTCCATCTATGTTTCCATTTGTTTCAACTGTACAATCTGTTCCATGATGAGCTTCATCACGTCTGCCTTCCGTGTCTCTGATTCTTCAATGTCTTTGGCCAGAGGATCTTTTGTGGCTGGTAATTTCAACTGTTTTCTCAATGCTTCTATGTCAGTATTCTTCTTTCTTATGATCTCCTCTATTGCATTGATTTTTGTAGGATCTTATCCTATCTTGATTACCAAGTCCTCCAAGGTTTTGGTCCTTGTGTATTTGGCAAGTGAAGAGACTTTCTCCATCTTCAAATGTGACTGAACATTAGCTAAAGTAACTTGCAATTTAGACAAACTCATAGCAGTGTTAGTAAGTGTGGATGAAATCATTTGCCCAGTTTTTTTGTGCATCTCCATTTGATCAATGGGGTGTATGTCTTTTACATCAAATTAAAATGAATTCCTTTTGTAATATGAAGCTGCCTTGGGTTGTGGTATTTATGCTTGGAAGGAGGCCATCTACATTTTTCCTTTCTTAGAGTCGAAGGCTGACAGTACTCTGCTTTGAGAACTGGAAGTTTGCTTCCAGAACTAATTATATGTATTGATCTTTAAAGCTTCATTTCTCACTTTAATATCCTTGAATATATCAAATATGATATTTTATGTCTCCCCTGTGCTAGATGTATTGTTTTTCATAGCTTCTTATTGATCCTGTGTAGTTGTCGAAGTGGTAGGAGAAATTGTAGTTTGATCACCTACTAGTGAGGAAAGAGGTGTTTCTTTAGTGGTGATAATATCCTCTTGCTTTGAATCTTTGCTTAGTTTTAGTTTGGAATTGAGCTTGGTCCTCTTTATGTACATGATTTTGAAGTCTTCACTGGGAATATCAGTCACTGAAGGTGACTCTTCTTCTCTATTCCTTTTTCCTGTTTTCTCCTGTGTGATAGGAGTCTGTAATGTTGAAGTTAACACCAATTGCTCCTCTGCCTCTTGTAGAGTGTTTTCAGTCCATTCTAGTTGGTTATTTTATTTCTCAATATTTGGTTTGGATGTATGAAAATAAGGAATAGATTTGTTCTCTACCCTTAACTTGGAGATGACCCCTAATGTTTCATATGACCATGTAAAACTGAGGCTGAATTGCATTTCTTTCAGCAATTTGTCTGCTTCTACCCTTGCTGCCCTGCTGTTACAAATAAAAGGTCCTATTTGTGTTTTAATCTTGAACTGAGATTTTTTCTTGGCAAACACAAAATGAATCTCATCAACATTGAGCATTTACCTGATGTATTTTAAGGCGAAAATCCTCATTAGGAGGAATTTTGGAACCTTGTAAGGAGCAATTTCACACCCATATATTCTTAGCTCTGTGTAATTTTGGTAAAGATACCAATATCTTGTTTTGACTTGGTCTGATAGCTGTAAAATTTTCTTGATTCCTTCACTACTTCTTGGCTCTAGACTACTGTTTAGGAGATTGAGTGCTAGATGTACAAACATTTCTATGAATTGTTTGTATGTGTATTCTTTCTGCTCCTTCATTACCAATGTAGTCCAGAAGATGTTTGATTGTTGATTTCCCTCTTCATCAAGCTTTTGTAATGCAAGCTTGAGATTACCTCTCTGAAAATACAAAAACATTTATACTAACACAGAAGCATATTTGAATACTTTCTCAGTTTGGAATTTGACAAACTGTCATGGATGGAATCTACAAGGAAATGGCTGAAATTGAACAAGATGGAAGGCTTGGAATCTGTGGAGAAAATAGAAAGAAAACCTACAATATCCTCATCTACCCACTGATCTGAGTAATAAACAAGGAGGTAGGAAGTGACAGTGATGATCTGCTTGGCTCTCTCAGGGAAAATGGAGGATGGATAGGGAGGATTTTTCTTGGGTAAAGGGGCATCTTCAGTTAAGAAAATCTCAAGGGTTTTGGCTCCTTTTGCGAAGTCCAGTTTCTGTTACAATTTAGTGAGGGCTTCATGAGAGAAAGGTGTCGCATTCTCTGCAACATGAGCTTGCATCATTTGAACTATTGATTGGGCAGTTATGGTAAATAAAATTTCTCCAATAGGGGCAGTAACAACCCTTTGACTGGGTAGATAACAAGCATGACATTTCTAACGAATTCAGGGGCACTTTGGGTACGGGGAAAGATGTAATGGGTAAAATTGGATTCCCACAGTCCAATATCGTCAAAATTATCAATGAACTTCCAGCAATACATTTCGAATAAATCAAATTCAGACAGGTTTTCGTGGATTTTGTAGTCCCTGTCTGCCAAAGGTATATGGTGAAAATCGATGGGAGGGTGGATCAGAGGACTTACGGATTCTTCCTGTGCCTTATCTTTAAGAGGCATGATCGAATTAGGATGAGAATTATGGTGAAATCCTAATTGTGCAGGTTTACAGGATGCAGAGAGGACTTGGATTTGAGCAAACAGGAAATCCGAGGTAATAGTTTGAAAGGAAGTTAGCAAGTGTGATGCTCGGTCGAGTGAAACAGTTTCCATTTGAATTGGAAAACTGGTCACATAAAATTGTATTGGCAGAGTTGGATATCGGTAACCTTCAAATGGGCAAAAGGAGGGAGTTTATAGCTTTCTGGCTTTCCCTTGATGATGGCGCGGGTCCATTGCATTAACGGTTAAGTAATTTAATTACTTAATGGGTTGATTTGGCAAGGAACATATGTGATTGGTGGGAGAAATAAATAGATGAGGTGGCGAGGGGGGATTGGCGATAGCGTAACGGATAGGACAAGGTTTCCTATGGCAGAGAAAACAGTTTTCAGAGGGGGGGAGGTGGTTAGTGGTTTTGGCAAGGGGAGGTGCAAAAGCATGAGATGGTGACACATTGCAATGGGCGTGGATTTGAATATCGACCATTTCGGACACCCCCCCCCAACAGTAAAGTTCGGATGGTGAGGGGGGGTCGAAACGTCATGTCGGTTGTCGGATGGTTGGGGGGGGGGGGGAGGGAGAAAAACGTCGTATCGGTCGTTGGATGTGAGAAAGGTGGGTTCAGATGAGGTGAGAAGTGGTGGTGTTTAAACGTGATGTGATGGGGCATATGGTGGGGTAAGGATAGAATCTAATGGAATATGACTGGCACGTGACGCGGTAGGCAAATGAATGAAATATATTAGTGGGGGATAATGGTCAGGTGATGAAACTTATGAATAATGGGATAATGCGCCAAATGTGATTTGATATCCCAAGCCTTAGAATAAACCTTTATTTCTTTGCTTTTCTCCTGCGCATGAAAATACCTTTAGAATTTTACTTAGGATAAAATTTTCATGCTTTCCCTGAAATCACCATTATTTTTCTACCTACTCTCTGATTTCAATTCTTTTTCTAAGCTAACATTTTCTCTTCTTGCTTTGCAGGGTGAATTTAAACTAGAAAACCCAGATTACTTTATTTGTATGAAAATCTACCTTATCATATCACCTATTTCACCATTGATTCAGATTAAATTGTTGAATCAATTTTATTTCTACCTAGCTACTGATTTACCAAGATTAAATTGTTTGGTAAACCTTTATTCACTAACCTATTCAACAGAAATTTAAATGTGTTCAATCATGATTAAGCTGTATGATTTGAAGAGAACTTTAGTCATTGTGACATTCAAAAACAATTTGCACATAACCTTATTTGATAATGAACTAAAAGAACTAACTTATCAGTAGTGGCATTTAGACTTGTAGCACTTTCTATATTATTTTCTATTTTTCTTTTGTGGGGTTCTTATTTCCTTTTCCTTATTTATTTTTTAACATACCCTCTTTTCATTTTCTATTTTTTCATATATTTTTGGAAATCATTTGAATATTGAAATTATGTACAATATGAAATCACAAATACAAAATACTCAATCACCTTTAGATCCTATAATTTATAGGACCCTAACATACCTTAGTTTCATATTCAGTATTGGTAATGTTAGTCTATCATTCCCTGTAATAATGGTAAGCAGGCTCGTGATGAGACCACTTATCTTTTAAGTTCAATATATTTTTGAATTACACTCTAAAAAAAGTAAAGTTAATGGATGGGGAGAATCATTGACTCCTTAAGAGTATTGAATGACAGTTTTAGAGTTAGAGATGCTTAGTTGTAAATAGTCTTTACTTAGTTAAAGATAACCTTTCTTGACTGATAATATAATAAAAGGATTTTATAAAGTTTGAGGCTTCTAAGAATTTACAACTTCAATGGAAAAAGAGAATTTCAGATTTTTATGACACTTAAATAATTTTCAAATTTGTAATCACCTCCTTAAGCATTCCTACTTTCAAAGCGAAATATCATAAAATGTTTTTCAGAGATTCTAATGTAAAGCCAAAAGTATGTCATTTAACATTATTTTCTAACATAACTAAAAATGTAAATGCGACAATGTTACAATAGAAGATATTATCTTGTAAGAAAAGAATTTTTCCAAAATAAGCCCATTAACATGAAGAGAATCTCTCTTTCCTGATAAATCTTGCAATATGAATGTTGATGGGCCTATTTTTTCAGCAATTTGAAATGGTCCAAGCCACATTTTTTTAAATTTAGTATGCTTTCCTTTTTTCTCATGTGCCTTGACCCATTTAAGGACGACATCTCCAATTTGAAAAGATTTTGGGGTAACATAACTTGCATCAAAAGAATATTTGACTATCTACTGATGGTGAGTATGCGTAAGCTTGGCTTTTTCTCTTTCTTCTTTTATTTTAAGGATTTGAGACAGTATTAACTGTAAAGAAGAAGAAGATGTTTCTTCTATAAATTGGACTAGGGCTAATGAGGGAAGGGCTAAGTTTGAAGGAATGATAACTTGTTTCCCATATACTAGATTGAAGGGAGAAGTTCCTATTGAGACCTTTTGGGTTGTTTGATCTGCCCATAGAGAAAATGTCAAATATTTGTGCCAATTCTTTTGGATCTGATCGACAGTTCTTTTAGTAATTCTTATTGGTTGATTTTGCTAGACCATTTCCTTGGGGATAGTAGTTAGCAGAGTATTTAAGTTTAAAACCCCTCTTAAGAGAAAATTCAGTCATATTATTTCCTGAAAAGTAAGATGCCTTATCAAACATAAATGCAACTAGGAAGCCAAACCTAGTAATAATAAACTGATCAGTTAATTCAATGATGGCATTGTAATTGGCTACCTTTAGTGGAATTGCTTCCACCCACTTAGTAAAATAGTATGTAGCTGTAAGGATAAACTTATGCTACTTGGAAGAATCAGGAACAATATCTCCTATGATGTCCAGTTCCCATTATTCAAAAGGTTGTTCAATGTTGACCATTTGTAGAGGTAATATTGGTTTTTGTTGTCTTCTAGTAGCAGTTTGGCATATTTTGCATTTCCTTTCATATTCATGGGTATCCTTGAACAAAGTTAGCCAATAGTACCCAGTGATGTCTCTTTTAACGGCACCTGTAGCACAAGTGCTTCGCGAGACATAGAAAGCTTCCTAGAGATAGCCTCTAGGTTGATTGTCGACCAGCGCCTATGACATCTTAAAGAGAGGAGTACATGGAAGATTATCTGTGAGGGGGTTTCTACAGCACTCCATTTGTCACGTAATTAAAAAATAATAAATGGGGCTTGGTTCAATAGTCTATCATCTAGTTAAACTCAAGTCGATACATGGATCCAAATGCTCAGGGGGTAAATAGGCCAACCTCAAAGAGAAATGTCTGGTTGTGGTGGCCAACACACAACAACAGACAACTTTATATTGAATTTGTATTAAAGTGAAGAGGAGGAAAGGAAGGAGGGAATTCGATGCATAGGGTTGTAAATAGGACAGAATCTTAAGCATCAATGTTCTAGTAGAAGGGCGGAATTCGATGCATAGGGCTGTAAACAACACAAAATCCTAAGCAATGATTTTCCGATAGAAATATGGAAGAGGGAGGAGATGAAAGAGCAGAAATAGTGGAGCATAAATTAAGATTTCATGCCATAATCCTCATGGCCACATTTCTCAGGAAACAACATAAGTAAATATGTGCACATTATAGGTACTTAAGTAAATATGTAGCTAACATAGGTATTGTTACTACTTTGTAACAAATATACAATCATGAAGGTGGAACCTGTAGCTTCATCTCATTATTTCAAAGGGAGAAAAACATACATGAAGTGATAAACAAAAAGGGGGAACATATTGCATATTACCATGATTGGAATCACCAAATAGTTCCATTAATATTAAAAATGGGTCTAATTACCAGTCCATTACATTCATTAGTATATCGCTCAAGTCCCTCATGAACAGGAAACTTAGAACCATAAATGGAATCACAAAATTTGACCACTGCAGGTGCAAAATTCTAGAACCTCTATTAAATGTTTCTTCCCCCTATTTATACAGAGAAGGGGGACTTTGAATAAATAGTTTACAAAATATATTTTCCTAATCTCTAGCTGTCTCACAAACTAGTTGTCTCGGCGTGCAAGAAGTTGCTTCCCCAAAATGATTTCATCATGATTTGATTCCCTTCTTTAAAATACATAGAAATTAAAGGAATAAAAGTAAAAGGAAAAACTAAAATATGATGGAGGAAATGTCCCTTTCTTGTTCTTGTGAAGGCCCTTGATCATGCCACGTCTTTGCCGCAATGTGTCTATCCTCTGCTCAGCATGTTCCTGTCGCATTCGCCTTAACTGCCCAACTTCACCACTCTCTCGGGTTGGTAGTGATCACTATATTTTCTTGTCACTGAGCATAAGCAGTGTTTGTCTAGGCAGTGCTTCGTTTTTTATCTGAGTGGAGCTCCATGTCAAGCCATTAAGCCTTCTTGAGCCCCCCATATTGATTTACTTCTGCACCATACTTCATTCAATGCTTCAGCTACCAATCCATCCACCTTCAAAGCCTTGTACCATACTATCGGGGCTTTACGGCAGCAGGACTTTTACTCATAAAGGTGCTACAGAACGATGAGTTTCGATGGTCCTTGGCCCCCTTTGGTTTAGCCCCTGTCTGCATTTCTTCTCATATGACCGGGTGCTTAGCCCAATATCAGAGGCTTGCAATTGGGGACTTTTAACTTGGAGTTGCGACATTTCAACTTTGTCGATTTCCTATTGCCAATAACCCTTTAGTGCTTAACCCTTGGTTCTTCGGTTCTTTATGTGACCATGGGCCAACCCCCTTATCGGAGCCCTTCTATTGCATGATTGCAATCGGAGGTTTCACTACAAAATGATGTCTTATTTAGCCATCCTCTGATCATCAATAAACCGTGGGTCATGGAACCCCAATTGTCGATTTGTGATATCAGCGATCGTTGATCATTGATTTTGCCCGAAAACCTCCGATGTGTGAGCCCACCGATACTGCAAGACCTTCGATCGTCGATTGTCTATATTGATGATTGTTGATCGCAAGTTTGTTCTGACCCCCCTTGCTTCTGCTTTAGAAAACTCCAATTGTGATTTGCGATGTGCTCCCAGACCTCCGATATGTTCTTCTCCTTCATTTCAAAGGTAGTAAACCTTCGAACTTCAATAGGCCATATCTTCTGATTCTAGGGTCCATTTGAGGAGTTCCATATATCATCGGAAAGCTCATTTTGAGAACTATCCAATGGAGAGGGTCTGATTTAGCTTTGAGAGCTTCTATGGCTTGGAAGATGGCTTCAAACTTCACTTCTCTTTTTCACTTTGGGAAACTAAAAACATATTTAGCAATGAGTGACAACACCCAGCATGCAAGATTTTATGTGCAGTAGTATCTCCTCCAAAATGTCCACCAGTTGGTCCGTCTTGGAGTTCCTGCAAAACCTTTTGTGCTTCAGACTTTTCTAGGCATCTTAATAATACATAATCATAATTTCTTCTGAATAACACATCATCAATGATCTCATATTGATTGGATTTTAATATTAAATCCCTTTTCTTTTTGTGATTGAGTTCAG
The DNA here is from genome assembly GCA_000404065.3 of Pinus taeda. Classification (NCBI taxonomy): domain Eukaryota; kingdom Viridiplantae; phylum Streptophyta; class Pinopsida; order Pinales; family Pinaceae; genus Pinus; species Pinus taeda. The sequence goes on along the minus strand of APFE031090969.1, from coordinate 278,647 downwards.
GGGGGGCATATCCATTTTTTAAATAGAAAATGAGATCATCATATTGGGAGTCAGAGTTGTTTAGGCTTACCTCAAATATGTGTAGAGTATTACCTAAGTCCACATCATCTGGTAGATTAGAAGCTCCTGTAAGCAATCTACAAAAACCTTGCTCTTTGACAATTTTAGCTAGTTTATTGTCAATATCATATTCTTGCAAGGATGTTACCCAATTTGCTCTCTTTTCTCCTAATTCCCTTTGCATAAGCAATTGTCTCACTGCTAAGAATGGGATTATTACTTTAGTGTGTGTGTTTAAGAGAAAAGTCTTGAACTGCTTTATATATTTAAAAACAACAAAAGCTTGCTTCTCCACCTCTGGATAATTTAGTTCAACCCCTTGAAAATTAGAACTAAAGAAATAGATGGGTGCTTCAATTTTTTGATCATTAAGTTGTGTTAGAACAACGACATAATATGTTTGAGAAGAGAAAGTGTACAAAATGAAACGATTAGAAAACACTGGAGTAGTTAAAGAGGGAGCTTTCATAATGGCTTGCTTGATTAAATCAAAAGATTCCCTTTCCTTATGTCCCCACTTAAAGACCAATTTTTTCTTAATCATGGTTTGTAATGGTAAAACAATTTGGGAAAATCCAAGGACAAATCTCTTAACAAAATTTATCTAGCCTAGAAAGGAATGCATGGATTTTTTACTGTGGGGTAAAGGAATTTCATAAATTTCTTTTATTCTATCAGGATTAATACAAATGCCCCTTTTGGATACAATAAACCCTAAAATCTTACCTTCATTTAGAGCAAAATAAGATTTATTTGGATTTAATGAAATTCCATACTTCTTGCAGCGTTCAAATATTTGTTTCAAGTCATGCAAATGGTTGCTTCTCTTCTTGGAGTAAACAGTTATGCAATCTAAGTAAACAACAATAGTTTTGTTTATCAGACCCTTAAAAGTTATGTCCATGGCTCTTTGTAAGGTTTCCCCTGTGTTTATTAAACCAAAAGACATTTTCTGGTAGGCATAGGTTCCCCATTTAGTTTTGAACGTATTCTTTAACCTAGAATCTAGGTGGACCAAGATTTGATTATACCCTGAAAAACCATCAAGATAAGACATTAGTTCAAAACTAGCTACTGATTGCAGTATTTGTTCCATGGTTGATAATGGGAAATTGTCATTCTGAAAATATTTATTGAGATTCCTAAAATCTATGCAAATATGAATATCACCATTTTTCTTCCTGACAAGTACTATGTTTGAAACCCGTTTTGAATGCCTAACAGGAAAGATAATCTTGGATTTAAGGAGTTTATTCAGCTCAGATTTGATTTGGCTTCCTAGATTGGGGTGAATTTTCCTTAATTTATGTTGTACTGGTTTATCATTGGGTATCATCAGAATGGTGTGTTGTATGATGCAGGTATCATATCTTTTAATATCGTTGTAACTCCAAGAAAATATATCTTTATACTTTTTTAATAAATGAATGAAGGCTAATCTCTCATTAGGTGAGGGACCAAGTCCTAAATTGATGTTTTGGGGTTTGAGATCAGTTCCAAGGTTTACTGGTTCAAACCTTAAGGTTGAACATTGGAGTTTAGAATTAGTAAACTTCTTATATATGTCTTTTAGATCATAAATATCTTCAAGCATCACCACAAATTTAGGTACGGGGTTTTCGTTGGATTTATGTTTCAATTGATTGTCATGTTCACTTTCATTAATTATTTGATCATCATATGATCCTTCAGATGTTAAAAATTTTAGGATATCTTCATCGTCATTAAAGACTCACCAATTGGTGATTTTATCAAGAATCAATGGTCGAAAAATTAATTCTATAGAAAACGTATCTAGAATGTAGCCTTCTAATGGTATAAGCTTGGATGCTATATTAGCCAAAAGGTCATCTCTTGCATTTTTAAGTCTAGGAATAGGAGAAATGTTGAATGTTAAAAAATTTGAAGTAAGGTCCTGAACCAATGATTGATAATGTTTTAAATGTCCAGAAAGACAATGAAAGGTGGTTCTTACTTGTTTGATAACAATTTTAGAATCTCCAAATACTTGAAGATATTTGATGTCAAGACCTATTGCTTTATAAAAACCCTGGATCAGTGCCTTGTATTCAAAAGTATTGTTTGTGTATTCAAACTCCAACCTACATGCTAGCATTGTTTTTTCTCCTTCTGGACTAATTAATATATAACCGACTCCTACACCATTACTGGATTTGGATCCAACAAAATATAATGTCCAAAATAAAGATTTAACTAATGGTTTATCTATAAGATTTATACATTTGGAAGAATTTGTTTGTGAAAATTTCTCAATCTGAGAAGTAATAGAAGTATCCAAAAAAGGCGACTTTTGTGCATTGAAATTTCCTAAAAATGACTCAGCAGCGTGGTTTCCAATGATGTTATTGTTAAAAGCTATTAGTTCATTTTCATCCTCAAAATTAGTTACTGTGTACTTCAAATGTTTTTCTCGGTCAATTTTGATTTGATTTGGTTTTCCATTGTAAGGGAGCCACATATGGGACCAATCTATTGCAAAATAACCATGAAGTTTCTCAAACCAATCCCTGCTAAGAATTAAACCATAAAATTCGGGAATATCAGCAACTAGTATGTCAATTACTTGACAAAATTTTGGATTAGAAGAAAGTATAATGTTGACTGAATTCATTTCCCCTAAAACCTCGACTTTTTTTCTATCAAGTTGGACAATGTGAACTACAGACTTTTGGGGTGAGACATTTAATTTCGTGCGAACTGATTTTGACATTATATTTGAAGAGGCCCCTGAGTTTATTAAGAATGTGTGCACATTTTTATTAAATATTCCATAAGTTAGGAGGAAAGGGGGAGTGTGTGAATTAGATTTATCGCCAATTAAGATAGCATCGTTGGAATCAACATTATTTGATGAATCATTAGGAGGCTTACCCATCCCTTTAGAAGCTTTGAATAAAACGGCGGCAGGAAGAGGAGAAGAAGGAACTACATTCAATTCTTTTAGTAAAATCTTTTGTTGTTGTTTAAGCTTACTGATCTCATGGAGAGAGATATTTTCTCTGGATTTCTTCATGTCCTCCACTATGTTATATTCCATATTATCTGCAACTACCAAGGTTTTGGATGAGGATTGAGGATTAGATGAGGATGGGATTGGTTGAGGAGATGTGGAAGAACACTTTTTACTGACTACTTTATCCTTAGCAGCAAAGGTTGAAGGATTTTTCTTTTGGGTTGATTGTATTGAATCAGCGGGGCCTTTACTCCTAGTGCTAACAAGTAAACCTTCTTGCTCATATTCATTATCAGAAGTAGGTAAGACAAAATCCCACATCCCATTCATTTCAACCAATTCTTCATCTTCAAAGTCATTAGAAGATAATATTGTTTCTTCATCGTCTTCATCCAAATCAGACTTAGTGTTAGATATTGTATTTGGAGGTTGAGGATTAGATGTTTGATTTCTCTTGAAGGACCTAAAAGGTTTTTTAGAAGAGGAATCAACTACCTATTTTTTAATTTCTAACATCTCATTTGACATGGTTTTAAGTACTTTTTGTAAGCCTTCAAGATCGAAGGGATCCTTAGAGGATTTCTTCTTTGATTCATCCTTAAATGTAACATCTTTCGTCTTTCTTTCTTCCTGGGAAGTCTTCTTTTATAATGCAATTATTGTATTTTCTACATACAGGGATTCTTTCATGTTTTCTACCAAAGTATCCTTATTGGCTCTATCCACAAAAATCGCTATATTGGAAGGAAGAGAGGAAATTTAACATTCGATTTGTACATCAACACGAGGGCTTGATGTCGCTGGGATTTTGTTTAGCAATTTATTAAATATGGAATTAAAATCTTTGATCTTTTCACTTGATTTCGTTTTTAAATTAGAAAGATCCTTAATAAGGGATGTATTTGTGTGATCATCACCAAATTTAGCAAAAAATTGTTCTTCAAACGTGTCCCAATTAGTAATAGGCAATGGTGGTAATGAAAAATACCATGAACCTGCCAATCCTTGAAGAGTGTAGTGAAACAATCTTACTACACAATCTTGTTCAACTACTCCTTTAAGATGAATGTCTAACATATAATTGTGGAGATGCTCTTCAGCAGGTAATCCATCATCAGGATTGAATTTTGGTAGCATTCTTTCAAGATGTTTAGGTAGATCATGGAGAGGTGATGGCATTTGCACAGCTCCAGGATTGGCCCATGGTTGAACTGGTGGTGGGGGTGGATTTTGTTGTCCTCCTATCATTATTGGAGTTTGGGAAGAGGTAGACGTTGAGGGTGATTGTGTGGAAGAAGCGACAAGTTGTGTATTAGTGATAGATGAACTAGCACCAGTACTTTGAGAAGAAGGGGTATTAACAAGATTTATTGGAGGGAATGAAGGAGTTTGTGGAGGTGAGTTTGACAAAATATCACCAGTGGATGTTTGTGACTCGGATTTCTTAGCCTTTTTCTAGAAAGAAGAAAGAGGAAACTAAAATGGAGGAACCCCAAGATTCTCGCTTTCAGAACGAGTTAAATCCGAGTGGGTTGTAAAATAGAAGTTACACTTCCTTCAGAAGCTTTAGATGGCACATAATTTTTTGCCAAAATAGAAATTTCTCCTAATTTATTTATTAAAGTCTGGACTTCAAGTGATACTGGATTATAAATTGAAGAGGGTACTTCAAGAAATGTGCCAGGAGATTTAGGAGGTGATTTCTCAAATTTTGATCTAGTAGTAGGAGCTTTGGATGAAGATCTAGAAGTTGGGGGTGATCTTGAGGGGGAGTGACTCTTGGAATGGATTTTCTATTTAGATTGAGTTCTTTTTTTTCCATTCATAGTCGAAGACCCTCCTTCAACCACCAAAATGTTGATTAGCCTCGAAAATCGTTGCAACAAAATGGGGGAAAACCACCCGGTCAGGGACTTGAATACCATCCCTTTTCCATTTGGAATGGTGGCCCTGAATGGATATAATGGGACCAGTTTCCCAGTAAAATGTGATAGAATGGATAGAATGTTTATAACCAAAACTAAGTGATAGACGGGAGTGATTTATAAACTGAAATACATGTATATTAATCTATCTATTACTCGGGTTTACTTGTTTATTTGTATGTGATCTAAAGTAATTGTCCTTAGTGCATGATAATAAATATTAATCAAACACTTGTAGGAATGAAAAGAATTTAAGATCATTATTTTGATTAAATAGTTAATCAAAATAATTGATGAAACTCGTATCACAATCAAATAATGTTAAAAAATCGCTTATATATGTTTTAAAGATGACAATTCTAGCATGTTCATAAATGAATTAATGAAGAATTGTGTTAGAAAATATACATATAATAAACAATATAAAGATGAATGACTATCAATTCATAAAAAAACAGAAATACAATGATAAAAGTACCTGATGTATGTTACTATGCTCATGAAAGAAATAGTTCTGGTCCAATCTTTCTCATTAATATGGTTTCAAGAATACAAAAGTGCAAGCTCTCAAAGCCTTCTTTACAAAACTTCAAGACCCTGATCCAATCATTCTACTAAGATAAGCTTGAAAGTACATAAGTGAAAGCTTCCAAATCCTTTCCTTATAAAATTTGGGGACCCTTTCTTTGTAGACATGAAAGGGTTTATATACCAAAAATAAAATACAAAAATAGGCAATACATAAAAAGTGTTGAGGAGGTTGAAACAAATCTCCTTAAAATAAGGGATAATAAGACAAAAATAGAAGTTATTGAAATAACAAGCTCATGAATGTAAATGTGTATATTCTTCCATTCCCTGCCTAAGCTCGTAAATATATAACATTGGCTTAACTTCAGGGGGTTGACCTGTCCTCATGTGTAGTTTTCCAATGTACAATGCATCTGAAAGCGTAGGAAGAATAAGTGTGGATGATTCAGCAAGGAAGCAGAGCATTAGCCACTGACTGTGTGGCTTCCCAAGATATTTCCAGTACATCTCCCAGTCAAGTTTTGTCAACTTTTTAAATGTTTCTTACTTTTCTTTTGAAATTTCCTGCCATTTCCTTTCCATAATTTTGATATCAAGAAGATTACCAGTTGTGAATTCTTGAATCACGTTGGCATTATGCAGGTTATCGTTGATAGTTTCAATGATGCTATTGGAAACATGGTTTTCCCTGGAGACTACTCTTTCTACCTGTTTCAACTGAATGTCCCAATTAGTAAAGAGGATTTCCTTGTGGGATTCCTCTATTCTAGGAAGGTCTACTACTCTACCTTCTGGTGTATCGTACCATGTTATAAATCCTAAGATTTTATCATCAATGCCATTGAAAGTCACCCTTAGATCAGATGATTGATTCATCAGTGAATCACTTTTCACACATAGTGGATTGATGATTGATAATTGTTGACATAATATGGCTAGTTGTTGTGATAACAGAGTGTTTAGTTCCACTGCTTCCTTTATAAACTCTTCCACTTTAGGATTTTCCTTCAATTGATCAAGTGAAAACTAGAGCTGTTAGATTTGAGTATCTTTAGTACTGATCTCTGCCTGATGTTGGAGCTTTAATTGATCAAATATCTACTGGAGTTGAGACAATTGTGTTTTCAATTGTTGATCAATACTTTATTTTTCCTCTATCAACTATTGTTCCAACTGTTGAATCCTTTCTTCCCTTTCCCTGATCATTTGTCAAACTTATGTTGCTTTATCAATTGTGGCAGATGCATAAGCACCTGAAAACTGTGACAAATTTGTTAAATTCTCTGAAGGATCGGTTTGTGTATCCTTCCATACTATGTCTATTGGCACATCACCGGGAATGACTACTGATGATTGCTTCATTCTTATCCTTTTCCTCCGTCTTTTCACCACAGCACGATGTTTGGGATTGTAAAAGATGTCGAGAGGAGGGATTTCTTCCACTTTAAGGACAATTTTAGATGAAGGAAATGTCGGGATGATTTCAATTTCATCTGTACAGCCTTGTCAAAATCCCTGTCAGTAAACGAGCTTTGTCCAGTGTTCTGGAGTGTGCTGACTATTTTTTCCAGCTCAATATTCTCTATCCCTTATTGTCCTTTCAACTATTGATCAAATTGTTTCCAGGCTTCATCCAGTTCATTATTTAAGGGTGTTTTATCATTATGGATTTCTGTTGATTTATATTCCTCTTCAATATCTTTAGAAACCTGCTTTGAGTCCTGCTGTGAATTATGTCTTGAATTCATCTATGAATTCTTCTCTGAATCCTTCTCTGAATCCTTATCTGAATTTTTCTCTTCTTTGGAAATCGATTGAGAAATCCTCAACATATCCAAAGGGATGTTACACAAAAAAAAATATTTGTATTCTTTGAATTGCACTAGCTTTTTTGGATTAAGTTTCAATGTATTCAGGTGTTGTACTTGTGAAAATATCTCGACATACTCAAATAGGTCATCGTATTCATCATCTTCATGACTGAATTGCCTGATTTTTACTTGAGTAGTAACATTATGTGCTACTTTGTTTGGATCAAACTGTATGTCAGGCATAGTAGCAAGATTTAAACATGTTATGTTTTCAATTTCAAGCAAAGCATGCTTGAAACATGTATATCATATACACAACATTGGATAGGGAATGAAGGCCATAGAGATTTCTTGGCTTCCTTTAGGATTTTTGTCAATCCATCCCCTACAGTTTGACAGGAAACCTCCCTGGCCAGTTGTTTATCAAGGACATATAATGGGTGAACATGAGGAGCTGCCAGACTTCCATAGACTCTATCATAGGTAAATATTTCTTCACCAAACCACATGCCTATAGGTATGAAATCAATTTTGGCCTCTTCGGACAGCCTTGGGGCTCTTTTATCAAAAACGTCTTAGTGTATTCGTAGAATGACTCGTTGGAAAATTTTATAAAAATGGGCAAGGAAATTAGATTCCCATAGGGTTTTATGATATATATGGATAGGAGTGGGGTCTTGAATGGTCCATTTCCATCCCATGGTTGGGAAATTTAAAGTGAAATAGACCGCATCCATGATATATGTGCTCATAAAGAATGGTGGAATTACTCTGGTAGTAACATACCGATTTTGTCTGTATTCTCAGATTTGGAGGCAATATTATTTGAAAGGATAATGCCCCAATCCATTATATAAGAATTTGATGTTTCCTCCATAAGAGGAATCCATTCGACTAAGAATTTAGTTGTATTAGGGTACTCAAATAGCCTACACATCATAGTTGCAATATAAGAATAAGGAGCGGCGAGAGAAGATAAAGTGTACATACCCAAATTTTCATGTTTGTGTTTGTTTGGGTAGGATCTCCATAGTTTAATTGGATCTGATTCCACCTCATTCTCGCTCGCAAATTGTTCGAGGAAAATTTTTCCATATACCTTCTATGGGTCGGGTATATGGTACATTTTATTCAAATATTGAGTTGTAAAAGACCCGATGATTGTTTTTCTTGAAGTCAAGAATGTCCTATCGGTGATATTGATGTTCTCAATTATCCATTTCACCATATCGGTATAAGGAAGGATCTTGGGTCGAGTAGTGATCCTATGAAGAAAAGAGTTGGCAACTTCATAGTTGGAGGCTTCAGAAGATGAAGTAGCATCCGTTGTGACTACTCTCTGAATTACCTTAGGTCCTTCAATTTCAAGCAATTGATACATAGATTCCCATGAGTATGTTCCACTTTCTATCGTGCATGTAGTGTCTAAGAAAAGCAGGGTAATTTTGGTTACTTCGGAAATAGGAGGTGTGGGTTGCGAAGCTTTCATGGCTTTCTTTCCTTTCTTTGCTTTGGTCATTCTGTTACACTGTTGCTTTTCAGGATTAACCTGCAACTGGAAACACTCAGAGGTATGAAGAACAATAGGTTTGAAATGTGGGAGCATTTGAACATACAAGGTTTGAAATGATGGAAAATATAGTTTATATGTGAACAAATCTGAAATATCTACATACAAGCCATCAAATCACCTTGGGGCTTTAAATCATAAATACCGTTACAAGTCCTTAATAACTAAAATCATGGCTTTACATCAAAATTTATTATTGCATTAATAGATCGTATCGCAAAAATATTTCAAACGGTGTTCTTGAAAATGTCTCAATGCGTTTTCCCGATATGCGATTTGTGATACTATTATATCGACGGTTTGGGTATCAGAAATTCGTGATATGATGATCGTAATATCACAATAGAGGGTTTGGAGTGGAGGAGAATGGGAATGACCAAAATCCTTTTGCAATTGCGAAATCGTGAGGAATGATGTGGCAGTGGAGCGAGCCCAAACGATGACTTAGTGTTTTTTTTTTTTAACGTGCTTTTCCTTTGTTTTATTCATCCTTATGATCTTATTAAAGTCGCGCTTTAATAAAGAGATTTATCGTAATCGAAAGATTGGATTGAATGAAGTGGCCTGCCTTTTGCCAATTTGGGTCCAAAAGGTTTATCTCTTATCGCAATCGGAGTAGTCCTTGGGGATTTTTATATCGTGGTCGTTATAAGTTTTGCGATGCGGGTAAAATCTGATGTAGAGTGGCTATGTTAAAAATACTTAAGTTTTTTTAAGTTTTAAGTATGTATTTGTTCTAAAGGGGTATTTTATCGCATTGCATCATTTCAAAAGGATAAAACGGGGAGTTCCTCTTTAGGACTTGCGAAGTGCGATAACATCGGGATTTCTTTTAAGGTCAGCTCATTTGAGTTGTTTGGGCCAATGAAATTTGGATTTTTTATTCAAATAAACTCAAGTTTTTTCTTTTAAAACACTGAAATGTTTTATTTTTCTATGTTTTAAAATTTTAAAGGGTCCCCATTATTTATATAATATTTTCCTAAGACATTTATATATAAATAAATGGGGGGTTGTTGAATAACAAAACAAGACCTTGTGGAGTTTTCCTTTTTTCTTCTTTTTCAAACTCTCTAAACATGAAAAATATGTCGAGTTTCCCCTCCATCGGACTCGTAAAACTTAAATGATGCAGGACTTGTCACCATGACAAGACCGAGTTTCTCCTTCCTAGGACTCGTAAAACTTACTAGGATGGATTCATCTAAATGATGAATTTATATGGCAAGCATATGCTATCCCCTTCAAGCTTGCGATTAAAAAATAATGGGGTACTCACAAGAAATGGTGGGGGAAAAGTGTAGGCGATCATCTCTTATATTTTGTAAAGGCAGCGTATCACTCTTGAACATGACACTCATTTGTTTCTCTTATCGGTTTTGGGGCACCCTCAATTAGTCACTTACCTTCCTAGGTTTGGGAAATCCATTTTGCCTCTCATCTTATTATACCACTTCATCATCATGACCTCTAATCCCGTGTTGAGTCAAATGCTTCCAAATTCTGGAGTCATGTCACTGATATGTTCAAGAGAAGTCCTATCTGCAGTTCTTTACCACTTATACATTGTCTGATTTTCTACCACAGCCTTGGATCACACTTATCTACTCTATTACATTCCTATACTGGGATTATGCCTAAATGTTTCCCATTCTAACTTCGAGAAGGAGTGCTTGAAGAGTGTTTTCTTGGAATTGGACATCCACCAAAAGGAGGTCTCCAACATCAAGGCATAGGTTGTATGCTTCCCTTTTTAGCTCATTAATATATACATCTAATGTTCACTTTCCATAATTGTGTAAATGTTTATGCTTTTAGCTTAATACTCCTTGATCTTTTAACTAGTTTATGTTTGATGTATGACATATATGATCTTGTACCTTGTGTTTCTCTTTGATCTTTCTTGCAGGTACCCATATGTGAAGAACAAGTAAGGAACGCGCCTGGGAGCAAAGGAATAAAAGTCATCTCCAAAGGATTGAGCGATTAGCATCAGAGTGAGGTAGGTCACAATCTCTCTCTCTCTCTAAATTTGTTAAACATAAGATAGGAAAGTGTATATTATTTTGTTTAGTTTGTTTCTAGACCCACTCATTGGACTAGAGATATTTCCTTTGTCCACAGAGGGAATTTTCCTTCACAATACTCCTTATATCTTGACCTCATTTGGAACATGCAAAGAAAAACAAAGAAAGAGCAGACCGCTCTGATACCACTGATATGAACTTAAATAGGAATGCAACAAATTATATATATAACCATAAATACAAATATTCAATAGAAATAACACTTCATTTCATTAATATCAAATACTGAAATATGCTTACAAACAGAATGGAAATAAGACTAGCTCGAGCAATGGTGGCTTATCTTTGAGAAGATATGTGGTAGCTACATGCCTCTGAACTATGTTACAATGAGGGTCAAGGGCCTATTAATTATTGAACAGCAAGGGAAAAACCTAAACAACCAAAACCCTAACCCGAGGAGATGGAATGCCAAGATTTTGTGGGCCTTGTTCGGGTTAGTTAGGCAGTCAACTTCCCAGGGTCATAACTTGGTCATATTATCTCCATTTGGCACATATGATACCTTGTTGAAAATATCTCTCCGAGTACCACAAGATTTGCAATAAGCCCTTACTTATGGCTATGGGCCTATTTCAGACCTAAAAAAGACGTCGTTTAGGAGGTCAAAACTACTCCGGAAATTCAAGGCCTGAATAAATTCTAAAAATAGTAAATGCTACAATAAACAAGGAAACTTATGAAACCAACTAGAGGTCTAGGTGGAATAGGTGAGTGGCCACCAATATCCACATGGATCACATATCGATGGAAATCTTGGTACTTTGCAATGACATCCCCAAACTACGTGATGGTTTCAAGCTAGAAGCAGACTCTAGCCTCCATAGCACCTGGGTACAATGATTTGGAACCAGTCTTAACTTCTTTCTTAAGCAAGAGCAACATGGTTATGGTCTGGGCAAGACCACTAATGTAGTTCTCCATGTCTTTTCTTTTCAGCTCTAAATCCTCCTTGGTGGAAACCTATCTCAGCGACTCCAGGTACTCTTCAATCTCCTACCTGACTTGGTGTTTGCATTTAGCTTTGGTGAGTGAGCTAACTAATGGGATCTTGTGGGTTCTCACCATGAAATCCAAATTGTTGTACAACCATACATATGATGCTTGAATGTTTCCAATGAATGAGGCAATATTCTTGTTGTTCTGAATCAACATTCAAACTCTTACTTTCTCCAGCTCTACATGCGGCTTCATCTTCTTTAGAAAATTAATTTGTGCCCCTTTGTATCACATTATCCATTCTTGCACAACACTAGTGGCACTTTGTACATTCCTAAGAGTCTTGACAAATTCCTTGCTTTACTGTTACAAGCAATACAAGCAGACAATTGCCTTATGTATGATCATGAGCTCCTCATAGAGGTCCTACATGGTCTCTCCAAGTGTTGATACTTCACCTAGTATCACTTCTCTCATTTACCCCATGTAGACCTGTGCAGAGACTACATTATGTGCTGTTATGCAGAGTTATTCTATCTATTTTCGGATAGCATGTAGATTTTGTACCAATTTCTTACTCTTTGCCACCAAATACTAAGTGTTTGATCTTGTCACACTTGTGAAGTCCAAGTTGGCTTCGGAAATGGCATTTGTATTCCTACCGATGTCAGCCACTATCACCCTTTCTCTAATGAATGCAGGTTATACATGATCATCTAGAAAATTCTTTCTTCACACTTGTATAATCCTCTTCTGAAGTTCATCATATGACATATTATACACATCCATTACCAAAAAATCATCAAGAGGAACTATGACCCCTTCCTCGCTCGGGGCTCACTCTACGGCTAAAGGTGGTGGAGACTGAACAGTCAGCTATGGTGCACTGGGCATCAGGTCAGCATCCTCATCTAGTGGTTCTAGTTCCAATTCCATGTCCACATCACAACTTCAATCAAGTCTTAAATTTGATGATCAAGCTCCCGATCCTGCATCGGTTCGTTCTCTCCCTCTACTGCTGGTTGGTTTTGTCCTTCCTCTTCAAATTGAATCAACATTGTTTATCCTGACATTACGCCTTTCCTTTCTTATTTTTCCTTCTTATGCTTCTCCTCTTGTTCTTTCCTCCTTTTTTCCTATTCTTCCCTTAGTTCATGTTCTATTTTTTGTGCCCTCAATTCTGCTTCTTGCAAGCTCTGCTTTTCTCTCTTCCTCCACACTGCTCTTTGTATCCTCTGCTTCCTTTTGCTTCTGTTGCCAAAGTTGCCTTCATGAGGATTGGATCTGATTTCATCTTTTAGATTTGTTCCCCCTATGTACTATCCGCAACATTTCTCTTTCCCTTATCTTGTAACAGGTTGCTACTTTTTGCTACTGCTTCTGGAATTGTTGCCATGTTAGTGTTGACTCCTTTTCTATAAATAATTGAGTGTCCGCATATATTGGAAACTTAATTATTGCTTACTCAATTGCTTCCCTCGAATTTCTTTCAATGGTCTCTTTTTAAGAATCTCTCTTTGGTGCCATGGTAATAATGACTACTGGAGAGAAGTGCTTAACAAGTGTGGTACCTGTGGAACAAAAATGACGCTCATGGCAAGAAAACATTAGCTTCAACAAATCTACCTTCAAAGCATGATCAAGCAGCAAGCTAGGCAACTAGAGAGAAGGATTGCGTAATTTTCATTGGCAAGAGGGATTGGCTTCATGTGGGAACTACACACTGCACATTCCCAACAACCAAGGATGAAGCTTGAGGTTTTGGATTGCACAATGCATAGTCCCAACCTGGGCAGAAACTGGGAGAGACTATGCATTATGTAGTCTCAGTGGCCAAGGTGACAGGATGACCCCTAGAATTGTGTAGTGCACAGTTGGGGCCAGCCTATACTATGCAGTGTACAGTTCCATAGGTCAAGCATATGGCTTGAGCCTTAGGATTGGGCAGTGCCCAGCTAGGCAAGGAAAAATTCGGCCAAGGGAAGTGAATATTTGCCCAATGGAAGTGTGAAAAATGAGAAAAAGTGAATGGTGATGTGAGATTGAGTGCAAATTTGAGCAAGTGTGAATGAATTAATGTGGATCAAGTGTATAAATTGATCAAACAAAAGGAAAATAAAGTATGTGAGGAGAGTCGCCGCAACGACGACAAACAGTGCACAAACAGGAAAACTGACGTGACATTTGTGAAAGGAAAGCAATAACTTGAAACAACACCTATACAAGCTAAACAAGTTGAAACGCCAACAACCATCGAGAGAAACAAGAAAAACAACACTCACACAAGAGAAATGACAAAAAGCGACCAAAAAGGCGATAAAAGAAAAACTCACCCGGAAAAGAGATGATGACCCCACCGAAGGTTCCTTGATCTCTTCAAGAATGCTAGAGCTCCAAGATCGAATGCTCAAATGATCTTTAGAGGTGTCAATTAACTAGATTTGGGGAAATGAGGTTTTATGATGCACATCCCCAAGATCAAGGACAAAAATAACAATGTGCCAACTTTGGGATACTAATAATGGATCCCTACTTCCTAGGGATTCCTTTTTCCCTTTAGCTTTCTTACTCTCTTTTTTTCCGAGGAAAACTTGCCATGCACACTGCAAGGAAAGACTGTGTAGTTCTTGGGAATAGGGAAACTTTCTGACTCAATGCACTATGTGGTTTTTGAGCTTAGTGAGGGTTGTGTAGTTTCTAGGTTAAGTGTTGTGTTGCCTTCCATGACTAAGTAGTTCCTGAGCTCAAGGATGACTTCCAATCAAGACTTCGCAATTCCTATCATCAAGGTTTCTTTCCTACATGAATATTAGATCTAATTTCATCTTGTAGCTTTGTCCCCCTATGTACTATCCACAACCTTTCCCTTTCCCTTATCTTGTACCAGGTTGATGCCTTTTACTACTACTGCTGGAATTGCTTCCATGTTAGTCTTGACTCTTTTTCTATAAACAATTGAGTGTCTACATATTTGGAAAGTTAATTATCACTTACTCAAATGCTTCCCTAACACTGATTTCAATGGTCTCTTTTGAAGCAAATCTCTTTGGTTCCATGGTAACAATGACTACTGGAGAGAAGTGCTTAACAAGTGTGGTACCTGTGGGACAAAAAGGACACTCATGGCAAGAAAACATTAGCTTCAAAAAAATTACCTTCAAAGCATGATCAAGAAGCAAGCTAGGCAACTTGAGAGAAGGATTGTGTAATTTTCATTGGCAAGAAGTATTGGATTCCTATGGGAACCACACACTACGCAATCCCAACAGGAAAGGATGAAGCTTGAGGCTTGGAACTACACAATGCGCAGTCCCAGCATGGGCAGAGACTGGGAGATACTATGCATTACGCAGTCTCAGTGGCCAAGGTGATAGGATGACCCTTGGAATTGCGTAGTGCATAGTCAGAGTCAGCCTGTACTATGAATTTCGCCATTCCAGAGGCCAAGCCCATGGCTTGAGCCTTAGGATTGCGCACGGAAAAATTCAGCCAAGGGAAGTACAAATCTGCCTAATGGAAGTGTAAAAAATGAGCAAAAGTGAACGATGATGTGAGATTGAGTGCAAAACTGAATAAGTGTGAATGAATTAATGTGGATCAAGTGTAGAAATTGACCAAACAAAAGGAAAAACAAGTATGTGAGGAGAGTCGTTGCAACGACGACCATCAGAGAAAAAACAGGAAAATCGACATGACATTTGTGAAAGGAAAGAGATAACTTGAAACAACACCTTTACAAGCTAAAACAAGTTGAAACGCCAACAACCATGAAGAGAAACAAGAAAAATAAAACACTCACACAAGAGAAATGACAAAAGCGACCAAAAAAGTGCAAAAGGTGATAAAAGAAAAACTCTCCCTGAAAAGAGATGATGACCCCACCGAAGGTTCGTTGATCTCTTCGAGAATTCTAGAGCTCCAAGATCGAATGCTCAAATGAGGTTTAGAGGCATCGATTAACTAGATTTGGGCAAATGAGGTTTTATGACATGCACACCTAAGATAAAGGAAAAAAACAACACTTGGCGGAAACTTTTAAAAATAACGATGCCAACTTCAGGATACTAATAATGGATCCTTACTTCCTAGGGATTCTTTTTTCCCTTTAGCTTTCTTGCTTCTTATTTTTTCTGGGGGAAACTTGCCAAGCACATTACTAGGAAAGACTAAAGTTCTGGGGAACATGGCAACTTTCCGACTCAATGCACTGCGTGGTTTCTGAGCTTAGTGAGGGTTGCGTAGTTTTTGTGCTAAGTGTTGGTTTTCCTTCCATGACTACGTAGTTCCTAAGCTCAAGGATGACTTCCAGTCAAGAATTTGCACTTGCTATCATCAAGGTTGCTTTCCCTAATGGATTCAGTAGTTTCTGGAGGCAACCTAAGAATTGTTGTGAGACCAAGTTGGGAGATTAGCTTGTGACTTAGAAAGTTTTACCTAAGTGAGAGAACACGAGAAAAAATGAAAATATAAGTCTTAGTTAATGAATGAATATCTCGATGAGTGAAAGATGAGCTCCTATGGATAAGAAGGGAGGCTCCAAAATCGAAGCATAGGAAAAAAAAATTAGTGTGGTTGTAGCCGCTACAACAAAAGTATTATGCCTAGTATTTTTCCTAGAATTCGATTTGTTTTGTAAAATTGTAATAGTTTTAGTTTATGTCTATATGTGTCATGGTGACGATGGTGTTTTTGATCTACTTTGGCAGGTTTTGATGGGTGATTCAGTGTACTTAGGATTTGGAGATGGTGCTAGTAGACATACTTGGAATTTAGCTTTTGTCGCTTGGTTAATTCATTATCCATCTAGTTAGTTGTTGGTCACAAGAGGCATATGTATTGGTCCTGCTTCTAATAATATGGTTGAATACAATGTCATTATTAATTTACTTTCTGAAGAAATATCTTATGGTATTGAACCATTAGTGGTTTACTTGGACTCGCAATTGGTTGTGTCTCAATTGTATGATATTTATCATGTGAGGGATCCTTTATTACATCGTCAATTTTTAGAGTGATTGCAAATAACCGTAAATTTTATTACTTTCATTCACATTCCACGACCAGATAATGCATTTGTTGACTCTATAGCTAATCAATAATTGGATTGGCATATCAATAATTCATACATTAAATCAAAACATCAAATAATCATATGTATATATGATCAAGTCATTATGAAGTCTCTGTATATAGATAGATAAGTGTGTCAAAATATTACAAAATGTGGAAAAACGCCCTGCAAAATTAGGGCTCAAGCCCAATCATGTCCATATCAAAAATATCACTCATCTAGAATATAATTTTGCGGGCCCTGCCCTAGATAAGAATCTCGGTAGAAGATGATGGCATTTTCCACTCGTCTGAAGAGTCTCACCCACTCTTGTGGTACTCCAACCACTCATCTCTCTATAGTTGATGAGCCCTGGTATTGCACCAAGGATGTTGCAACTCCCAAGGGCTTCTCAACTTAAATTATCAACCCAGGGTTCATACAAACTTAGAGGTGACAGTGTTATATGCACAACAGGTTAGGTTCTACTCATGTCACCCTCATTCATGAAATCAAATCAAGGTGTTCAGAGACCACTCCTCCAACTAATTAAAGTGAAAAAAATCTTATGAAAGCATTAATGAACATGATTCTAACTACAAACGTGAAAATGCCATTCATTAAATGTAAATACTAATTGAAATTGCATGAAAGGAAAAGGCTAGTTTATTTGCAGAAGTAAATCATGCTACTCTACTTGCACACTTAATTAAATCAATAACCTACTTGAATGCACCATTTGTCTACTCACACTTTCTTTAAAATGAGAAATCTAATCTTTAACATACCTATGAAGGAAAACACTAATTCTAACTTTGTTTTTCTATCTGATGGTTGCAATGAGGAAAGGATGAGGATGGAGTGGTATTACGGTCTTCCTTGATCATAAAATCATCGTTCGGGGGCCATTATTAAACTTAAATATTCCAAGTTCAAAGTATGGATAAAACCTGGTTGAAGAAAACAATGTTATAGGTTTTCTATAGGAGGTGCTACAGGAGGCCCTATATTGCTACAAGAGGCCCTGTTTTGCTACAGGAGGCCCTATTTTGCTACAGGAGGGGGGTCCGAGAGATTTTTGAGGATATAAATGGTGTCTTGAAGGTAGTAGAAGGTGTATGAAGGTATAAGGAGGTGAATGAAGGGTGTGGGAGCCCCTTAGCCAATCCTAGACCCTTCATAGGTCTATCTTGCACCAAAGTTGATGTCTGCGACACCCTTCATTTACCATAATAAAGTGACTTCATAGACAAAGTTTGGAAGAAAGGGGAGGTGCCTAGTAGGAATATGGAAAGGTCCAGGTTGATGTGGAAAGGTGTGCCCACCCCTAAAAATCAACACAGCTCCTGCAACTAGTCAAATACATGCATCAAAAGACCAATAGTATATTGAGATAAATTAACATGGAAAAGATGAGTTGAATTTTATTAAAATCTATTTTATCCTACAACACTGCTATATTTAGCAAACTAATGATGCTAACTTCTAAGTTCGAGAAACTAGACATGAAAAAGGATTACAAGCTAACATTTATCAATTTCCAAGAAATCATAAACATATATTTTTCAGTTGTTGTTATGGATCTTTTCGGACACTCTGTTAGAGTCGGTCTAGTTATCCCTCCGTCAGAGATCAAAACTCTTTTTTGCATTTCATGTTTAGGTGTCCCATCAGTTTCGATCAGTTGCATTTTGCTAGGCATGCCATAACTCTGACGGAATGTTTTGTGTCATTCATTCCCCTCGTGTTTGGCACTGCTGGTTCAGGTCTGTTCATAAAAATCAAATCTAGAAAGGTCATATTTCTAGGTCATGACAAGTGTTCTCGGTCATTAGGTCTAGGGTTAAGTCATTTGGTTTTGCAAATTCTAAGAAAACCAGCAGGCCAGAGGGATGTCCTCGATAGGTGGTTACCTCAATGATTTTTATCATTATATAGATAGATTAGGACTTCTCTTCAAAACTCCGTTTTGAAGATAAGTCGTCATCTCATTTTTGTAATAAATTTTCAAAATTTTCAGTTCTTGAATTGTCCAGGCGCAGACTTGGTCTCCTTTGCCAGATCATATCACAGCTATCCCTGCAAAAAATTGTCAAAGAAAATCATTATTTCAACCAAATTTAAGGAGGAAACCAAAAAGTCAGAAGTCTATTAATCCTGAAAAAGTGTCAAAGACAAAACATTACAAAATGGGTTATGGACCAAGCAAAAATCAAAAGGGAGTCTTTATAAAGATATTTCAATACATTTTCAAGTCATTGTACATGACAAGAGTGGAGAAGATCGTTCCAAAGCAAATTTGTGAGTTTGAGTAGAGGTTGGAGCAGTTTTCAGGCACGCGACACACTGGGTTAGGCGTGCGGCGCACTGGGCACAAAGCCACAGTGTTAAATTACAAGCGCGCAGCGCATCAGGAGCGCGCGGCACATCAGGAGCGCGCGGCGCACTGGGTTTTGGAGCCCGAAACTTGTTTGAAAGAGCATCAAATCGCCTCTTCTCTGCATAAAATTGTCAGGTAGGCTCATATCCATTACCTTTGCTTGGCTTTTAAAGGTTAATGTGATGGGTTCATGAAATGTTTTCCGTAGAGATCCAAGTTGGAAAGCCCTCCTTTATCAATAAAAAAAAAAAGTGTTGTAGGGTTTGAAAACAATGTGTAACCAAGGTTGTGTTTTTCCCCATTTCCCTTTGCTTCTCATTCCCAAGTTCACCCATTATTCTTCCCCATTAATTCCCTCATTAATCCTACACTACAATCCCTCAAATCCTAGTCCCTCGCCTCTATTAAAAAACACATTATCCCTACCTAACATCCCAAAACCCCAAATCCAATATTTACATTTCCCTTTCCTTCCCTTGTTACATTTTATTTCCAAAGTCCCTAATTCCCTAATGGTTTCCCTTTCCTAATATTCCCTTGTGCATTTGTTTCCCCTTGGTCACAGAATTGTTAGAGCAAAGAACAGTTTGCATTCAATTGTACACACAGTTTTATACATCAGCATATATATTCCAGCTATCTTGTTTTCAAAGTCATGTCAGAGACGGAGTCAGTCTATGAGTAGGAGTATGACAGTGATTCTACACCGGAGGTTAATGTGCCACGGAGATATCACAAAAGTGGCAAAGGTGGTCGGCATGTTAGGGAGGAGCCTACTTCTTTGGCTCAATTGCAAGCTTGCCCACTTGCAATGGATTGTTTTCAGCGTCAATCATGTTTCCAATACTGTGAGATGATCTCACAAACCCAGCATCATCGAGAACTAGTTCGTTTATTTGTTCTACATTTACATGATGGTCATGTAAACCTCGCCGGAGTGAATTTCACCTTGTCACTAGAGACTATTTCTCAGGCCACCGGGATACCAAATGTAGGAGAGGAATGGAGCAAATGCCAGCAGTCAGACAGATTCTACTATGAGCCATACATCAAACCTGGGTATATGAGACACTTGAGCACAGTTTTTCCTTTCAGATTCCTGAGGGATGAGTTTGCACCGTTGATGAAACTCATCATTCGATATTTCAGTTGTGAGGGCAGATTCTCGCGTCTCTATGCGTACCATGTCCGTTTGTTGATGCATTTCACGAGGGTACATATGATGAACATTCCGTACTTCATTGTGTCCGCAACATAGAGAGGATGGTGACTTTAGTACAAAGGAAGACACCTGGCACATCAGCATAAGAGCATATATCATTACGCGTTGATTTCAAAATCATAGTGATTACATCAGTTGACACAGCAGGGCATTACTTGGGAGGATTTCATCTCTCGTGACTTCTTTCTCAGCGCTACAGCCGCTTCCCGAGATAGTTCAATGATGAGGGAGCGCCTTCACACCAGCCAGACATTCCTGAGAACTAAGCATATAAGTGCTCCTCCATATGTGGCATACCAAGCGAGGACAGGGCCTTATTTGCATCTACACGACGAGTTAGCTATCTCCACCCAGGGGAAGGGGTCCTCGTTGACTCCATCAGCACAGTGAGTATTATCTCCACATCATGTGGAAGGGGTCTCGCCTTCTTCTTCAGCACAGGTATAGATCCAGGACAGGGGCAAGAGGCCTATGCATGATGAGGGTCCTTCAGGAGGCCGGGACATGGATTTCACTATCATTGATGTTGATGCGAGCTCTCCTAGCTCGGAGCTAAAGGAGATCATTCGGGAGCAAAGGGCTGAGAATGAATCACTGCAAAAGAAATTGCAGATGGATAAGTGGGTGATAAACTACTTGGAGCAGCGCAAAAAACAGCTAGAGGATGAACATACACTTTATGAGCTGTGGCAAATCCGTGAGGATCGAGAATTGGCCCGAAAGAGACCCGGTGATATGACACCGATTGATCGAGAGTTTATGCTCATCCGTGTGAAAACTCATCTGGAGAAATTGTTGGCAAAGGCCAACAGAGACAAATACATGCTTCGTCATATGAAAACTCATTATTGGGCTCGTATGCATGTCTGCAAAGCAAAAATGAAGATTCTAAAGAGGCGATTGAGCAAAGCACTAAAACGGTGAAAAACGCCCGATCCACTCCAAATTTTGGTCGAGGCTTCATTGGCGGGGCACAATACATGATGGAGGGTCTTCACTCTGAATTTGAGCAAATTCAGAGAAATTTTTGTCATTTTGGAAATTTTGTCCTAAACACAGGTTTTTTGGCTCAACGCGTAGCACGTCGACGCGCGCGCTTAAGATTGGGACACTTGCTGGAGGAAAAATTTACATTTTTGGAATTTTCATGATAAGTTATGCATGCTCAGTTATTTCCAAAGCATTTCATCAAGTTCTGGGTGATCAAAAGGCCCAAGAACACCATGAAAATCACCTTTCTGCCACCTTTTGCACTAGCAAGAAGTACTTCCTGGAGAATGACATTTTGAGGGGGCAAATGAGCTCCAAATTGAAAAATTCCACTTGGGCTGGATAGCATACATCCAGGGCTTTCCAACCAGATATTCTGAGCTTGATTTGGATGTCGGGAAGTGCCCCAAAAGTAGGTTGAAAGGCACACGGTGCATAGGGCTCAAGCGCGTGGCGCACAGGGCTTTTTGGCCAAATTTTCATCTTTCAGCGCAAGAAATGCAACCAATTTGACTAGTTTTGATTTGTGATGTGATTTTTCACTCCTCTTGATGTAATTGATGAAACATGATGTTATTTTGACACTTAGTTACTTGTTCTAGAAGATCCATTCACCAAAAAGTGAAAATTTAATGAATGAATTGGTTTCCTACCTTATAGAGGCAAGTTGTTTTGACTGCCTAGATTGTAGTGCTTTGTTTAGAGTTGGTTGAAACAACTCCTAGGATGATGAGCTCGACCCCTAGAGGCAAGGGAATGGGTTGGCTTGCCTATATTATGTAATTTTTCAATCATTTTCAGGGGTTGGAGAGGTTGGACTCTTGGGAAAAGCTTGACACTCTATTGTACATATTTTCTCTGCATTTTTGGCAAAGGAAAGACCAGGGTTTTGCAGCACTGTTTGGGATTCAT